>JAOTQH010235101.1:0-13296 GCA_025631255.1 Cornus kousa
ACCACACTACAAAACACTTGTTCTGTTCTACACTATTCAGAACACTACACTACAAAACACTTTCCAAACAGACCCTAAGCACCAAACTGAGATACATTGACCAAAGGTAAAATATATATATATATATATATATACACACATTTTACACATATATTTCAAACTATAACGTTCCAAAAAAAACCCGTGGACGTGGACCCACCCATCCTTTTCTTTAATTTTGTATCCAAAGACTGGACCCACCACCACCCTTTTTTCCGAGAACTCATGGGCCAGCCAACAATAGCGGGAAAATACCTCAATTTATTGAATTTGTCTGCTTTAGATCCTTGGGGTTTGGGTGCAGTACACCCCTATCTGAAACAGTCCGGTATCCGGACGGTTTGTGAGCTGAGCAAGATCCAATTAATTCTATTGGGCGGGTCATCCGACCTGTTTCTGACTCTGGCTCCAACTGACCATGCTTTTATTGCTTACCAAATTACCATATTCAAATACACAGTGGTCACATTCTATGGAATGAAATTAAAGAACCAACTATATTCAATACCTTTGTACGGTTATATATTTACTTATACGTAATAAAATGGGTAACGGGCTAATGGGATGCACCCATGAGATTGAAACCTGATGCGAATGGTGGAGTCTTGCATTAAACACTATCTTACCTACCACAAGCAAATCTGGTTTCTTGTATTGAGTGGGGAGACCAATTCGATTCAAATCCCATATAAAATCAAATTAAAATTTCGATCTTATATTATTTATATATATATATATTGTTTTGAGCAGTCTATTACTACCTTACCTAACTAAAAAAAGCATAATTTAGTCATTAGTGGCTAGTGGGTGACACATGTGATAGTGAATTAAAAGTGCAAAATTTACATCACATAATATAAAAATTTGTTGGAAAAAAGAAAAAAAGAAAAAAAAAAAAAAAAAAAAGGAGCTGAAACAAGTGTTAGAGAATACATATTAAGTAGTTTCGTATAATTTAGGATTTACCATTGTGTCTTTAGTCTAGTCAGACACATATTAAGAAGATTCATGTGACTTAAGATTTACCATTGTATTTTTAGTCCAGCCTATATAATGTGTCCATTTTTTTAAAAAAAAAAAGTTACTTCACTTTAGTTGCAAAATGATCAATGTACCTAAAAATAAATAAATAAAATAATTTTTTTTCTTCCCTAACATTTAACAAGGATCACGTTGATAATTATGTTTTCTCATCATTTTCACATCTAATTGACAAATTATGTAGGTGATTGTGATGTAGCACAACAATATTGGCCCAAGTAGGCTCCTATCTTTTCCTTTCTATGCTTTTCATAGCAATGGAGTTTCCATCTAAAAATTAGATTAATGAAAAAGACTTTTAATGAGTGAAAAAAAATAAACTCTAAAAAAAAAAACTATTTAAAGTGGAGGGTTACTACTTAGATTTACTAGATATAAAAAAATAAAAAAAATAAAAAAATTATTTGAATGGGTGTGAGTTTTAAACAGTGGCAAACTTTTTTTCGTCTCATCTTGATGATGTATTATTCAGTGGTCACATGCAGTCATAATCATTCATATTTGTCCAGACACGGCTACAATAAATGGAGACATGTCAATCGCTTTACTAAAGCAAATAATGCACCATCTTTCAAAGTTTTAAAAATATATATATACAAAAATATTTTCAGTTTGAATTAGTTACACTGCTTGAAATTGATAGAATTTAAAAAAATTGAATTAATCTTTTTAATTATTTTTTTTTAAAAAAAAAATCTACTAATTTTAATTCCACGCAATCGAACTCACACTACATAAAAAAAAGCTCTGTGATGCAAAAGAAAAGCATAAAGCTGAGTATAAATGTACAAGTGGATTAGTGTAATGGGCTTGCTCGTTTATCCAAAACTCAAGTTATTGGATAGTGTTACATATCTACCCATTTATACCCAATCACTTTTCCATCCGGATCTAATGTGAGTCAAATGACCCGTGACCCTTGTAACAATTGGGCTATATGAAGAGCCCAATAGTGACAACAAAAAGGTGATTTAGGCTTTGCTACGGAGCCCAATGATACAGAAATAAAGGAGCTGGCTTTAAGCCCAGCCCAAATCAAACCAAAAGATTTAAAACAAGGACCGTTATGATGGAGTAACGGTAAACTCTGCAAAACTACCATGGATTTGTGCTCTATTGCCTGCAAAAACACACTCCCACTAATTTCTTCTTCTTCTTCTTCTTCTTCTTCTTCTTCTACCCTTCTGGTTTATCATCTTAAATTTTTGACCTTGTTTGAATTTGAGAAGTAATCAGAATTTGAGAACCATTCTGGATCGTTGTGAAAGTCAATGGATTTTTCGCAAATTTGATTGTGAACTCAAAAGTAGGAATAAATTCTCTTTAGTCTCACATATTAACACAATAATACATCATGCCTTTCAAGAATAATTTAATTGTCCTCATCAGAATTTGAGTTTGTTAATTTAGTGCAACAATTAATTTAAAGCTTGTATCCCAAATCATGCCATGCCTAGTACTTATACACATATAGATTAGATTATGATTGTGAATGGAATAATTTCTGATGCACACAGCCTGTGGTACTGTGCGAAAGATGGCTATTGAGGGGCATGATTAGGGTTGGCTGAAGTTGTTATAGAATTATGGCGTATTCGGTGTCTTGATTTCCTTGTCTGGGCCCCAACAGGTAAGATTTGTGATCGATGTTGATGAAATGCTAGAAGAAATGTGGTATGAACCAAATTGATGTGACAACCGGACTTTGTTTGGTATTGGTTAAATATCAACTTGGATGTGATATATAATGCTCCATTAATTTTACATGGTTATTGCAATTATAATGTCTTTATTTCAATCATTATGTTGTTCAATAGGGCAAGTAGGCAATGCATTTGGTGGCGTTACTATTTGGCTGTGGTGGAGTGAGGCTTATCTGGTTCCACTCGAGGCCACTATAGCTCACACAACAGATCAAAATCGGTTTAGAACCACAACCCTTGCTCACCAGAAAGGGAAAAAAAATTAAAAAGAGCCACTTCGAAAAGTGATTAACCTGTTGGATCCCCCTAAAATGATGCTTCATTGTTTATGTTGTCACAAGGCTTGATGATGCGGTGCATGCATGCTAGTCAAGATACAGTAATTTTTATTTTTTTTTAACCCTAAGAGGCTAAGAGTGTTATTTTAACCCACCATTACCCTTTACAAAAGCTGCAGTGTTGAGGTTGATACTGTTAAATTGAAGCAAAAAGATCAAAAGTTATGAAACCTTTGTTTGAATGCGAGGCTTAGTTTGGTTTCTTTTCGAGTTTGTAAAGGCCATGCTCTTTAGATGCTGCTTTTATATTCATAATATGCAACAGTATCATTTTGTTTAATTCTTTTACTCAATCATTTAGTGGATGAATGATTAAAATGTTCATATTTAATTGTGTCATTTCTATCATAGTCTAATCAATTGTTCTATGAAATCAAGTGCACAAAAACTCTGCTCCTTCATTGAACCTAGACTGTTCGAATCTGTGGATTAGTGTTTGTTGTGGTTGTTTTTTCATTCCAGTCACTAACTGCTATTCAATTCCAGTCCAATCATATGATCTTTAAACGTTTCAATTGTCCGGATCTTGCATTGTAAGATTTAAGTCTTGGTGAGCATTCTGTACCAAATTTAACCAAATTGTTGAAATTATACGAATTAGTTTCTGCGTCAATGTATAACATGGTTTTGCAGCCAAATGCAAGATTTTCGCTAGCATTTTTAAGACGGAAAGGTTAGATGAAAGCAAAATAAGGTTTCATATTTGTGTAATGAACATTAAGGATACATTTTATTCATTACAAAAACTACAGATCCTCAAGTATCTGCAGTTTCTTACTCACACAATACAGAATACAGGATCTTTTTCTGATGTAATTTACCAAATTCCTACTCTTTAGACTCTCCCTCTTGAAGGGTGTTTCGATCAATAACTAGTCTTGAAAGGCTTGTAAGTTTTAAGTTCGGTGAAAACACCAACCACAGAGCCAACAGCCGCGGCTATGGAAATCATAAGACAAGTCATACTTAGTGTCTGAAGTGCAACCCACCGGGTTGTCCATCTCCCAATCTTCCTCTGAGCTATATACATCTCAATAGGGAAGAATACTGTCAATGGCCAAAACCCCATGGCTCCAAGTATTCCCACGACATCATTGAAGAAAGGCATGAGCATGGCTATGAGGGTTGTCATCATCGCGAAACAGGTCCTAAATACTAGGCGAAAGAAGTTCAGCTGGTAAACACCATAACACGGGATTGGTATGTCATATTCTGCTGTTACAAAGTCACTCTTTGGCCACTTCTGTGCACACCATTTCTCCACAAAAGCAAATAATGGCTGGCAAAACACCTGCAGTTTCCCATTTTTGTAAACCATGTCATCAACATATCAAATTACTTCAAGAAGCAAATAAATAATTGATTGTGATTAGAATTTAAATGAGTTTGTACCTGGTATGCACCAACAAGATGGACAACAATCGCGACATTGGCTATGTCAAGAAGCCAGTATGGGTTATAGAAGCCAAAGCCAGTGAGAAGATTTCCAGGAGCTTCATCACCAAAGGCAGCATAGCCCATGCATCCACAGAGCATATAGAATATGGTTGTCACCGTGACACTCAAATAAGTTGCCTTCTTCATGGTCTTGTGCTCCGCTGGAGGTGACCTTATTGTGTCCTATAGAAGAAGCACAAAATGTTTTTAATTTGATTTTTTTTAAAAAAAAATGCCAAAATGTTAGGATGTATCATAGGAATAAAATTTGGTCAAAATAATCATAATTTGTTAGAATGTTTTGATACCTGAATTTCAATGAGGACAAGTGAATAAGAGTATGCGAAAGCAATAGCTCCAAGAGCTTGGAAACTCCTCCATATCTTCTGTGTGGAAGTCACTGTTCCGGCATGTGTTAGTGTCCCTATGCTGATACCAGTTAGGCCTCCTTTGATGCTCCCATTTTCTACCAAAAAAAAAAAAAAAAAGACATGCAGTAAGAAATTTAATTAATACACTTGATGGTGATATAGTTTTTTCAGATACCAAAACAAGCCATGATTTTATCTTATTGTATTATACATAATTAAATACAAATTGCAGTGTTTGTTTAAATTTGATAAGAAATATTGATGTATGTATAATTAATATATGTATACCTGCAACTTTGGCAATGCCAAGAGAAAGACCAACACTGGAGTATGTGAAAGACATAATAGCTGCAACAATGGAGAGCCACCATACTTGATCAAAGTCTGGGATCTGGGAAAATATTATCTCTGCTATCCCAAATGTTATCATGTACCCGTTGCTGTTCATGTGACAAGGATCTTTTCCTCCACTCTTGTGAAAACAATTCGATCTTTTTATAGCCCTAGAAATTATAATATACCATATAATTAATAAACTGAAATATATCATTGTATACATGATTTTACTATATAATTTAATTTATTATCTACTTCCTGGTAACAGGGTTCTATAATAAAATTGTTGTGGTCTTCACACACACACACACACAAAACTTACATCATGCTGACTGAGGCTGCGATTGTGTAGCCAATTGCCACACCAGCCATGTTTAAGTATTGCATCCACCCACATATCTTAACTTTCCGTCCCCCTGCAATTCCAAATAAACATAATTAATTTAATAACTGATTATACTAATAACAATAATCTAATTAAATTTGAAAATGATATATAGATATTTGTTAGTAGTATAGTTAGTTAATTTACCTAAGTTAGCCTTGACACAATCCATATAGGTGTAATTTCTTTGTCCGGTGACAGGGTCCCCAGTCCTGTAGCACTGTGACAGGAGGTTGGAGGTGTAAAGAGTGACAATGGCGAAGAGGAGCAGCACAGACGGTCCTGCAACCCAACCTAGCTGCCCTACCGCCCATGCTAAGGAGAGCACGCCGGACCCTATAACGGCTGTGACAACGTGCGCAGTTGTGGTCCAGAGAGTTCCTGTACCACCATCATATAATTGTATCACAATTAGTTCCATGGTCAACATATATAATTAGTGACATAACAGTGTTTGATAAAGGTTAAATTAATTATCAACAGAGTAAAAAATTAATAATTGACTAAATTTACAATATAGTTGAAAATGTATGCACTTGTATTTTCAACGCAAGTGTAATAATTTAGTGCCCCATAAAGTAACCAATTTTTTTTTTTTTTTATTATTATTTTTTTTAAAATAACAGATTATCCATGAAAATTAACATTAGTTTGCTTCAGTTATAAAGCTGATTTTTGACTGAAAAAGATTTCCACTTTTCGAAAAGAAATTTCAAATTTTTTTTTTTTTTTATATGTAAGTTGATACTTCATCACTACAGATGGATAACAAGCTAGCTACTGTATTTCCAAAAAAAATAAGTTTTATCCTTTTCATGAATACATATATAATATGATAACTCCTACCTTTTACTAAAGTGAAATGTGCCTCGTATGGTATGATGACTCCTATCTTTTATTGTCGTGTTCGAGTCGGGATAATATTGTGAGTGTGTGCTGGTTTACCTGTTCTCTTCAAGCGGCCATCATCATCGAAGCACTTGGAATAGTTGGCCTGAGGATTAATTGCATCAGACTCATTGATGGCGCCTTTAGGTTGAACTTCCACTTGCAGGTAGTGACGGATATCATGCCTCTCTTCAACCTAAAATATATATTAATAACAAATGGATGGATATATGTATTAGAAGAAGAAGAAGAAGAATTTGAATGAATGAAGAGAAAGGGTATATATGTTTAATTTGGAACACACACACATATATATATATATCTTACAGCGCCATGATGGATTCTGGAAGGAAGAGTTCGACTCCTTGGCAACATGATGATGTTATTAGGAGGAGGGAGAGATGAGAGACACTTATAAATGCAGAACTTGTGGAGGAGAAGACGGTGTATATCTTGAGTAGCTAGTTGTTTGTACTGTGTGTAACGAGCGAGTGAGACTGTGTGTGTGTGTGAGAGAGAGATAGAGAGAGAGAGAGGGAGTGAAGAAGTGATGGATATAATACTTGAAGATATATGGAGAATATAATAGGGTTTTATAGGAAAAGATAATGTTGCAAATCTTAAATAGGACCTTGTTAGGAGATGAAGACGATGGTATCCATAGTCACACAAATAATGATCAACCGTGTAACACGACTATTGTGGGAGTGATCATACATTGCCATTTGATTCCCACTACCAATAATAATCCAAGCTGACCAGCATACGTTAGGCTTAGTAGGATAATATATATATATATATAATTTTCTCTTTCTTTCTTCTTTACCCCCATTTTTATTTTATTATATGTTGGCACGGCTCAGAATAGAAATGAATGCATAGGGAAAAGATATATAGTGACATCATTATTAATGCAGCTCTTGGTTCTTTTTCTAGAATTGAATTTGACCATTTAAAACCAACTGACTAAACTAAATACGGAGTACTAGTAGAAAACAAGAAAGAAAATTATTCGAATAAAAATAAAGATAAACTGAAATAATGAGCTGTACGTCTGTACGTACCCCACGAGGCACATCAATAAATCACCATCAGTATATCGAACAAATGGAATAATGGACGTCATGCTGAGACGTAGAATAAGATCAGATTATTTTGAAATAAATAAAAAATAAAAAACATCCATGAAAAAAAATAAAAAATAAAAATTGCATCTCGAAAACTAACCAAGGTACACACATTCACTGTAAAATTAACGCTAAATTGCTTGTTCACAGACATTATTAGTACTTTCACTGTAACATGTACTTTCAATGTCTGTGAACTAAGCATATATATATATATATATATATGTATGTATGTATGTTATTTCAGTAGTATAACCTATTGTTTGTTGGTAGAGATAATGAAAAAGAGCAAATTCCATTAGGCTTTTTCAAGTCCTTATTACGAGTAGTTTATTATTTAACAACGGTGTCTTAGGGAAGGTATGTAAAGTTTGTAATCATTAAACTAGCACTCACAAAATTTCACAAGATCTAAGGGGCAATAATTAACCCTAACCACACCAAAAAAAAATAATAATAAAATAATAAAATAAAGAGTAGTAGTACATCGATAAACGCATTTGTGCATTGTATATTTGTAATAGGCAGCAAAACATGCCAATTTCAACAAGAGACGATTAATCTAAAGAGAAAAGGAAATATTTGAGGCACTCAACTCCGCCTGAAGTCATTTTGATATTGCCTTTGGGGTGTTAAATGAGCACATCGCATTTAGAATTAGAGAAATGCTATATTTAAAAGTACTAAATCGAGTTCGAATTTGAAAAGAAAAAAAAATAAAATAAAATTAGTTAAAATTTTAAACTAAAATTTTTCAAATCCCAAGTCACGCTATGGATTTAATACTCTCAAACACAACAAAATTTAGTTCCAATTCCAAAGTCGAGGTACATATTCAATATTATTTAATTTGTCAACCAATATTTTTTTCCTTTTGCCGGGCTCGATAGTTTGTTATTTAGCCTCCCACTTATGAAAGATTTTTTTTATCGTCATGTATGTTTCTCTTCTTTTCTTTATTTTACATTGGAAGGAAATACACGCATACTTACATCCGAACTCGAAGGCCTTGTTGAGGATATTAACTCCCTCCAGCCCATTCAATTATCGGGTGTTGTTGAAAGTTAAATCACTCATTCATCGATCATTTACAACGAAAACATCATCATCACACATGCATTTATAGAGATAATAATCATACACATCCACGCACAATAGAATATTTTACATACTTCACCCAACTCTAAAGTTACGTCCATGCATAGAGAGATTTCACTAGAATAAAGAAAGAAAATCTATAACAAGATGTCAAAACCTTACTCACTCTCACTCATTATAATCTTGAGGCTAGCTACATCTTTATACTTAAGAATTACATATGCTTTCTCGATTTTCTCCTCGATCACAACACTCACCCTTAAAACTTTTACATCTTTTCTCTCTCACTCTCTACCTCTCACACCCATCTCTATTAATAGAGTTCAAACCCAATTCTTTATTGGAAATTTTTTTCACAATTTGCCAACAAGGAGTCATCATAACAATCATAATTCTAAAATAATAGCCTAATACGCCACAAATTTTTTTTATTTATCTTCAATTTTCACCTTAATTGAATCAGTGCCAAATAACTTGAACAAATTCGTCTTCCCCAAAATACTGCATACACACCTAATTCTAGCCGCAAAACTGAACAATCTCTACCTTGGCTTAAATTCAATTTTCACGCGTTCCTACTTCCTCTCCTCGAACAAAATTTGTCCACCTCGAACAAAACACTATAATAAAATTGACAAGCACTCTAACGTCAATCCCTTCCCTCCTCTTTGAGGACGGAAATATTATCCTATTTGGCTAGATGCCCCTTTGGTAGATGTGTTTCTCTTCTTGTATGATTATTTTATGACATGGTCCATGACTTTGCTAGCATTTATACATCCTCTATTTTTATTAAAAATAAATAAATAATAATTAAAAATTTATTAAAAAATTAAAAAATCAATAAATTAATCTTGTTAAGAATTATAGTGCATTAACTCCACGATGGTAGCTAGGAGTCCATCCCAAAAGATTATTGCAAATTTTTAGTGGGAAGGTTAAGGTTCCTCTTTCATTTTATCTTTTTAATCAAGTGGTAGCCTGTCAACTTTCCACTAAAGGAAATGACACCACAGTGACATCCCTCTTTTTTATTAGACATATCAGAATCTACTGTTACTCTAGTTCCCTATTTTTGGCTTCAAGGCCAAGGGTATTTTTGGAACACGGGATCATTTTCCATTGGACAGACCATTTTTGTATATGCAAAGTGGAGTATCCTCTATGTCAATGAATAGAGACATAGACATGCCTAGGAAGTATTTCATGAAGCTTCTTACCCTCACATAAAAGTGTGCTTGCTGACTCCCCAACCATAATCGACAGTGCCCCCAAAACCCCAAGCATTTTTTATATGATACAATCAACCATATGATCCATCATCTTTTCTCATTCAGATTATTTATCGGGAACCCACTTGTTGACACTGTTAATTCGGCAACTCATTTAATTTGATCATTATTAATTCTATGGTCAAAACCAAAGTTGTTTTTTTTTTTTTAAAAAAAAAAAAAAAAAAAAAAATGAAAAGGAAAAATCCACCTATTTTATGAAGGAAACATCACTTTTCGTCTCTATGATAACACATGGCGATTAATCACAATGCATGAGAAACAAAAGGTAATAATGAAGTAATTAAGGACTAATTAATAATAAGGTATGAGATCAAATTGTCTTAGCATACCAAGAATTTCATGAAAAAGCTTTGGATTATATTACGATACCAAAGGGTGTTTTACCTGGAAAAGTGTTTTGAAAATGCATTACTATCACTTGTTTTCTTGTTTATCTTCAATTTATTTTTAAGATGGGTATTTAGGTAATTTTTAAATTTTTGAGCTTGAGATGTACTTTAAGCATGTACCTTTGGAAGAAGACATCTTCCCTTTATATCTTGGATGTTTTATATATTCTTTCTTTTGGTTTGTTTTATTTATTTTTTAAAATTTCAATTTTATTAAAAACAAATGACTACAAAATAAATTTTAGATGTGTATTACACATATCATTTATATTCCAATATTTTTTATGTGTTATCAAAACGTGTTAGTTCAGACTTTTCCTTTAAAAATCTTAAACCACTAGATCATCACGCGGGTTTGTGTTGGCATGTGGGGGTAATTGTCCTAATAATTTTGACTAGTTTTAACTTTTTCTTCTTTGTTTATTTTGGGGTCAATTCAATACACTTGTACCAAACACGACTAACACGTTTTATTTGTGCTGATTTGAACCAAATAATGTACTATATGTTGTCAACTTTGTTAGTCAGATGGAGTCACGAAGGAATCAAGCAAACGCGTTGGATCCATAGACATATGAAATTAATTAATGGATGAATTTAGTATGCCCATGCACTAATTTATCCTCTCCACTCCACTCCATCTTCACTTCCTCTCATTTGCTTCCTTCTCTCTCTCACATGATCACAATGGAAACATATGATAAGGCTCTGGAATTTCCAATCTCTGCATATATATATATATATATATATATATAGATATTGAGTTTTCCTTCAAGGCCATCAGCTAATTAATCAATAGTTGAATCAATTACCCTTTAATTGTACTAGTCAGAAGGAGGAATTGACCTTGACTTTGAATAAGCATATTGTCTTTTTCACATTCCCACACAGCTGCTACAATCAAATGGCTGTCGGAGCACTTCTACTGCTGCTACTATTTATATATGTGCGCCATTTTATATTTGTCCCACCAATATCCACCATTGATTCATCTTTGATATGATTGTTATATTTTTTTCTACAAAAAAGGAGTAATGTTCATTATATTTGTTCATATATTTGCTCATTTTTATTTTGGATTTGTGCTATTTGAAACGGCAATTAATACATACAAGTACTACGCATGGCAAATTTTTAATTGTTACCAATTAAACCTCGAATAAATTATGAAGCAGGTAACCCTAAATTTCTTCTAAAATGACTTATCTCATAATTTGGAATATCGTTTTAAAGCTGGATTACTAACTTACTACTTTCTCAAATGTATTCCATTTCATTGTTTAGTGGTGACTACTATTTTCTCATGTGGGTCATTACAATATTATATATATTTCTATACAGACTTAATTTAATGGTTCTTCAACAACTTTGGTGTTTGAAATACAACGCTCGTCAAAAGGTGTTCTTTGCATTGATTTCATGGGCCAATCAAGTGTTGAAGCCCATATAATATTGCATTACAGTATTACAGTATTTAGTAGCCTGGGATTAGTGCAGGCTCAAAAAGCCCATTTTCTATTTAAGAGTCAGAACATATGGGCTTTTGGGCACCTTTTTCAATATTCATTGGACAACTTCGCGTCATGACTCTTGAGTATATATATAATTGCGAAGCATACCTTCCTCCAGTCCATCACCTTGCATATTGACAACCAAATAAATAAAATACTCCGATATCGATAGCCATTAATCAGAATCATTTCCTGAGCTTCCTATCAAGGGTAAGGAGTCAACTGAGCATCTCAGCGGCGGGATTGAATACCCGGAGTAAACTCTTTTGTGTCATGTGTATGTATGTGAGACGGAATGATTGCATGTGTTTCCATAGTAGATTTATGAATGCCTGTTAGAGGAGGCATGATACAATCATTGTTCGAAGAAAAACAAAACGTCATTAAAAATCTCATACTTTAGCCAAGTGCTTTTTTTTTTTTAATACTTAGCCTAGTTTTAATAAAATGAGTAAAAATTATTTTTTAAGTATAATAAATATATTTTTTTATTTTATTCCTAATCATTCTCGTATTTTTTTTTTTTTCTAAATCCTATTCACATCGTACCGAATCCGTATTAACGACTTTTAATTGATAGAATTAGGTCCTCCAATAACATCGCTGATGTGGAATTAGGTGCACATATCTCAACTACTTTTCAATTCTTTATTTGGTTCGCTGTATTACTTTAATAAGAAAGGCATCACCTTCACGTGACATCACATGCCTTGGTTACAAAAACCATGATACATACATGTAATATATACTACTAATACATATACATATATAGAATTTACGTATCTAATTCTTTACCAGATAACGCTAGATTATGTAGGCCCGGATGAAATTATTAGAATGATTTTAAGAAGTTAAATACTGTGCGGCTTATACAACTCTTTTCTAAATATAATAGGTAAGATGCAGGTAATAAAAAAGGAGCAGTGCTACACGACCTGACCATTTTGCACCCGACACTCACCGATGGTAATATGTGGCTATCCAACGTGACAATTTTTTTTTAACCAATGCCTCTTCTCTCTCCCTTACTCTATCTCTCTCTCTCTAACAATTGGCAACGAACCCATCTTTTCGGCGAACATCTGCGACCAACATCTTCTCCGTCAAACATGTCGCCGCCACCTCCCCTACCACCATGAACACTACTCATCCACCGGCCATTTCCATCACCCAATTTCAGTTCTAAAACCACAAAAGACCAGCCTCAATTTCAGTTCTAAAACACCAACCTGAACCATCAATTTACTGTTTGTAATACCCCCTAATTTCGGAACACGGGTTGATCAAGTCCGCGCACAAAACCAGGGGATATTAAAACAATTAAAGTATTTAGCAAGC
>JAOTQH010235119.1:0-13293 GCA_025631255.1 Cornus kousa
AAATGTGAGAACTCGGCCCTAGAATCTCGTCTTTGAAGTACAACCCGAGTTGGTTGGAAATGAGATTCAAACCTGTTTTTTAATAACTTTCGCGAACAGTTCGATCGATCTGAGAAAAGTTCGATCGATCAGAGTTCAATCGATCTCACTTTTATTCGATCAATCTCACTTGGCAGCTTTTCAGCATCAGTCTCTTTTTACTCCAGATCAGCCTCCTTTTGCTAAGAAAAGTTCGATCAATCAGAGTTCAATCGATCTCACTTTTCTTCGATCGATCTCACTTGGCAGCTTTTCAGCATCAGTCTCTTTTTGCTCCAGATCAGCCTCCTTTTGCTCCAGATTCTCACCAACACTTAGTTTGACTCTAAAAAGGCCTTAAGAAACCATTTTTAGCTCATTTTAACTTTACTGACCTAAAAAGGGAAATAACACGAAATTAGTTTAAAATAAAAAAATAAGATAGATAAAGGTTCTAGAATGTTCAAGCTTAAGGGGTTTAAATGCGCACTTTTCAGCGTTCATCAGATACCATTTGTAACAACCCTTACCATAGCCAGAGGCAATATTGTCCGCTTTTGGCTCTCCCAAACTAGAGACTTCCCAGGAGGTCACCCATCCTGGTACTACTCCAGATTAAGCACGCTTAACTCCAGACTTCTAGAAGGTTCACGACCAACACGGCTTTAAAACACGTTGTGTCATAGAAGGGTGTTGAATCTACATATAACACTTGCCCCATCCACAACCAGGTGACGTATGATTGTGCACCTGTAGCTCGCCCAGTGTGATAGCCTACTTGTGCTACTTGCACACGCTCACACTCACCCGCCCACAAGGTCGCCACATTTATTGCCTTCTAAAATAGAAGGTCGGAGTTAGGGACGGATAAGTGGGTGTGTTGAATTTAACTTGAAGATATTCAATGACTGTTATACCCACGGTACTTTTAACATTACAACATATGGACAATATATTTTTTTTCAAGCTTTCTAAGGACCCTTCTCAAGTTTTAAGTATATTTTTAGAATGAAATTGTAGACAAAAAATGTTCGAAGACCTGAACTGAAGGGGAGGTAAATGTTATACTAAAAAATTAAGGGGAGGTTCTTATTATTTAAGCAATCTATGAAAGAGGTAAGTGTAATATTTTCAATAATAAAAATAAAAGAGTCCTTTAGGCCCTGTTTGGTTAGAGGGTAAAGGAAGGAAAAGAAAAAAACAAGTTAATGGAGGGAAATGAAATAGTGTGTTTAGTACATTTTTTTTAAAGGAAAAGAAAGGAAAAGTTAATGGGGGGATTTGGAAGGATATACAAATTAGGCATTAAATATTAGTTTTGTAATACTTCCAAAAAAGAGACGAAATGGAAGGAACGGGAAGGAAATACTATCATTTTCAATAAAATTTTGTTAATACCGAATTTAACCTTATTTTTATAAATTACAAAATCTATAAAAAAATGTATGATAGTAAATTTATTTAAATAATTTTCTTTCATTTCTTTCCCCAAACATTATTACTATCATTTTTTTTTTCTTTACTAATGAACCAATCATGATGAGTGGTTGACAATGTCCTCTTCTTCCCTTTCTTTTCGTTTCTCTTCTAAGTAACGTTATTTTCTTTTCCACCGTAACAAATGTAGCCTAAAAAACCTAGCATTTTGTTAAATGAAGGTTTTTATTTATTTATTTTCTTCAGAAAACGATGCCGCGTCAAGACAGTAAAGAATTGGGATATTTGCTGTCTTGGGTAATAAGAAACTAATACGACGCCGTTCCTTTCTCGCCCGCATCAATAAACCCTCTGTGTGTGATTTTGGGTGGTTTTGTGTTTGAAAGAATTCAAAATGGTTGTCTGTACATGGAGTCTCTTTGCTCCAACAAGCGATTTGTGAAATACTCACCAAGAATTGTGCACGATTACATTCAGGATAACCATGTCTAGGTTTCTTTTCTCCTCCTTGAAGAATCGCTCTGCAGAAACTCTGAATCTACTCAAACGGTGAGTCCATATTTATTTATAATCTGTGTTTTTGATATATATATATATATATATGTATATATTGTGTTGGAATTTCTTCGTTATATAGGAGTTCACATGTTCGATTTCACACGTTTGTTCTGTATTTGTTCTTCACAATCGAATTTCGACTCGCATTTACTAGTAGTACTGTGAGTGTTAGTATAATCCATGTACGGCAAGTGACTCGCCATTTGTTTTGGTACTTGATCTTGATTTCTGTGTATTTGATATATATATGTGTATGTATTGTGTTGGAATTTCTTTGTTATATAGTAGTTCACATGTTTGATTTCACACTTTTGTTCTTTATTTGTTTTTTGCAATTGAATTTGGACTCGCATTTGCTAGTAATACTGTAATTACTACCTAGAGTAATCCATTTCCAGTAAGTGAAACTGTCATTTATATTTGATGTTTAGGTTTGTGTATGTATTGTGTTGGAATTTCTTTGTTTTATAGTGTACACATGTTTGATTTTACACTTTTGTTCTGTATTTGTTCTTTGCAATCGAAATTCGGTTCAGCATATGCTAGTGGTTGTGTAAGTGTTACTTAGTATAATCTATATCAGATAAGCTGCGACTCACCATTTGTTTTGGTGCATGGTCTTGATTACTGAAACTGTTATTTATATTTGATGTTTGGGTTTGTGTATATATTGTGTTGGAATTTCTTTGTTATATAGTCTTTCACATGCTTTATTTACACTTTTGTTCTGTATTTGTTCTTTGCAATCGAATTTCGATTTGCATTTGCTAGTGGTAGTGTAATCCATGTCTGGTCAGTGACTTGCGATTTGATTTGGTACATGGTCTTGAAAACTGAAACTGTCGTTTATGCTATTTGATGCTTGGGTTTGTTTATTTGCAATTGTCTTGAATGATGTTATTACTGTTCCTCCTCCTGCCAAATCAATTTTTTTTGTTTCCACCCATACTTCTAGAAGCAATTTTATTAATTTATATTTTAAGCTCAAGATGAAACAAAGATGATGAGGTTGTTGATTGATTTTTTTCTGTGTCTTGTTTTTCAATTTAGGACACAAATGAGTTGTATTAGGTATTTTATTAAGTGTTGGCTAAAATTAGTATAGTGGTAATAATTGTGTTTAGATTTTGTTTTATGTATAAGATAATAATTATATGGCTCCAATTTGTTCTTTCTGATTCTTTAATGATTTTGTTTCTTCATGTTCCTTGAAATTCAGTAAAGCCCAATTTTGTTGAATATTGTTGCGTTTTTCTCGACGTGATGTGACTATTGATTTGTTTGATTGCTTGTGATGGAGATCATAAGGTGTTTTGCACATGCGTGAGGCGTAGTCACAGGGACATTTTGATAGGGATATTTTAGTATTTTCATTTTTTTGGATATTTTTAATGTTTGTTGGGCATTTTATAATATTTTATAATCTTCTAGGGTTTGCCTAAAAAAGTTTGCATGTAACCATAACTCATTGGTTTTTGATGTTCTTCTTCTCCCCTTTTATGTTCTTGCTTTCCTCAATCCCTCCTCTTGTCTAACCTTTCTACTCACTTTGTCTTCTCACCCCTTTTTGTTTGTCTCCTCACGACATTTTTCTTGCTCATTTATTCTTCTATATTCTCATCTCCTGCTTTCTTTCTCGTCCTACTTTAGCTTGTCAATACATTGTCCAAGTTCGACAAATTTAAGCCATGATTCAATTGTATGAATAGGCATAGAAGAATGAATAAATCTAGAGTAAATACTATACAACTTATGAACCATATAATGTTTGTTGTTCTCATGGACTCCTAAATAAGTCTAAACATTTATAGTCAAGGGTAGCTCCCAGTTGATGATTTGTAAATAACGAGAACGAGTTTGGAGTTATGTACTTCATCCTTGGGAGTTTTAAGGTTTACGTTATATTTAACCAAGTTACTCTACTTCTAGTATTAACTATCATGGATGGATATTTCAACATGATTATTATATTAAGGTTCAACTTTATATTAATATGATGTTGTGCTTCTTAATATCTATTTTTATATATTAATAACTTGATATTACTGACATGTTTATTTTTGTGATGAATAATTTATTGATATCATTGATCAAGGATGGCAATAGAGTAGGTACAGGATTAGGTCCCTTGCCGCCCCTGCCTTCACTGCTGTTTCTGCACCTTGACCCCATCGTCATTCCATACTCCAGTCATGTTGTTAGCACATGTCTCATTTCAAATCCCTTTACGACTCCTTAACTCTATCTCTACTTTGTCTTACATTGAAGCACCAATACAAAGATCAATTGAACCCCAACCGTAATTTTCCTTAAAGTATATGGATATAGATTTTTTCCTTGAAAAGTTGGATCTTTTGTGAATCAATGCAGATAAATACTTTGGCCAACATAGAGGATACGGCATGCCGAACATGTCGATAGCAATGACAGATAACTTTAGATGTGAGTCATGTGACAATGATGGTAAATTATGAATTGGTGGTGTGTCAAGATATGTGTAAAGATATAGATTGTGTGAAAGGGGAGGAGAAGTCGACTAAAAGTGAAAGCGTCCTCCTTTATAGAAATCCTGGGGGCTGTTTGGTTATTTTAGAAAGTAGTTTTCAAGAACACGGAGCATGTAAACTAGTTTTGAAAGAACTTGGAAAAATTGTTCTCTCTTTTTACTATGTTTTCAAAGAACAATTTTCAGAAAACTGCTAATTAAATGAATTTATTGGACTGTTTTTGTTTTGTGTTCCCTGAGAGTGGAACTTTGGTGTTAGAAAACTAAACCACTAATTTCTTGTCAAAGCGAGTGCTTCAGGTATAGCAGAAAATTTGCAGGAAACAATAGTAGCTTGAAGATATAAGTCATATAACAGAGTGACACTGGTATAACTCTTAAACCCAGCCCCCCTTCCAATTGAGCAAAACCGAACTTGTGTAGCTCACGTCTCCCTGGACCCTCCCCTGCCTCTACTAAGTTTAAACCCAATCCCCCTCCCAATTGAGCGAAACTGAACTTGTGCTGGATACAATAGTTTTGGAGATGCATCCTTTTTAGTTTTTCAGGTGGCTACAAAAATCATTCTTCAAAAGATTGAACTTGTCCCGACAAGCGGATCTAAAAAAGGAGAAACGATGGCTAAAGACTTAGGCTGCGTAGTAGGGAATCTTTAGAGGCTTACCTTTGGGAGGAAAATCCAAATCTGCAGCAATAGGGGATCCATTGATAGAAGTTTGAAAAGATGTTATAGCGATAGACCGCTTATGACTTATCAAAGGAAGGTAGGGTTACCCTACTGAAGAGTAGTTTTAGACCTGCAACATATTTTATGTGCTTGTTTGCCATTATAATGTAGGTTTCAAATTACTTACCAAAAATTTAAAAAATTAAAAATAATGTAGGTTTCAAAGTGGGGAGGAAAATTACAAAGTGACTTTTTTGTGGAAGCTACGAGTAACGTTATAGCGATGGACCGCTTATGACTTATCAATGGAAGGTAGGGTTACCCTACTGAAGAGTAGTTTTAGACTTGCAACATATTTTATGTGCTTGTTTGCCATTATAATGTAGGTATCAAAGTACTTGGCAAAAAAAAAAAAAAAAAAAAAAAAAAAATTATGTTTAAAATTGGGGAGGAAAATTAAAAAGTAACTTTTTTTTGGAAGCTACAAGTAACCAACTTAAATACAATTTGCTTGCCGAAATATGGCGGGTGTTTGGGTGTTCACTCTAAAGATCCTCTAGGGAAATGGATGTGGAGGTTTGAGGTTGAAAAAGAAAGTTCATAAAGGACGGTGTCTCTGAAATTTAGCAGTGAGGGGTTTGAATGGTTTGCGAAAGAGGTTGTCATTTCTTTTGGCTGGGGTGTGGGAGGGCAATCTGAAGGTTAAGGATGATTTTGAAAGTTGCAGTTAGGTATTGGACGGAGATTTTGCATGATATATGTTGGGGAATACTCCTAAAATTGACAATTCTCAGAAACTGCATAAGTTGCTGATATGTGCTTATTGTAGATTACTTTTTGTGGTCCAAAGATGGGCTTTTATGTGTTCTTTGTTTATAAGGAGTTAGACTGACTAGGAATTGAAGGCAGCTGTCTCCCCTTTGGAGAAGGAGCTTCATGTGGCTGAAAGTGTTAAGATATATGGATGATTCCTTTAAGTAGGGCCACCGCTTCATGCCCCCATGATTTGAGCCCAAGACCGAGGCCATATGTCAACTTAGCTACCTTGTGGCGGTTAGAAAAGCGTACTCCTTAAACATCATCTAAAATTTGAAATAGAATGTAGTTGTGGATATATCATATCAAATTTAGATTCAGGGGACCGATTTTCAGTTTTAGGGGAAAGTAAATCATTGAAAATTATCTTACATCAAACATCATCTAAAATTTGAAAATAGAATGTAGTCATGGGTATAATATAGCAAATTTAAATTCAAGGGACCCATATATAGCAAATTTGGGGAAAGTAAATCACTGAAAACTATCTTCAAGGAATTTTCCTCTCTCTCTCTATCTCTATCTCCCTGCAAATGCATAGTTAGTTTTCCTTTTTCATTGCAATATATTAATTCACATTAGTCAATGTGCTTCTGGTGTAGGTCTGGCCAAACTAAGCGATTTCACTCTTCCAGCTACTTGAGATCAGCAAGAAGGACAACTATTCCTACTGTGACTGAGCCGATACCAACTTCTCATTCATGGCGTTCATATATAATTGTATGCAACCTAAACTCCATCATCAACTTGGGTTTATTTTTTGCTGATTCTTATGTTCAATATTTTTCTTGCAGCCAACTGCTTTACTTGGAGGAATTGGTGGGGCGGCAATATTTCTTCATTATAATGACGAGAGGAGAGCAATTCCGAAAGGTGTGCTTATAATAATAATAATATTTTTTAGCATACGAAGTTGTTAGCTAGCTGCTTCAATTGTACCAGATTTGGAATATGGGAAGTTTGTGCTTGAATATTTTCACATTTTAGTGTGTAGCCTTATTACATTTTCAAATATTTTTTTCTTTTTCCCATTAAGTGAATTTTATAACTTAATATTTTTTTCTTCATATTTCTCAATCAAAGAAAGTCCTAAGGATGATTTATGCGGTTTTTGATTTATAAAATCATGAAATGCATGCTGCTGGAGTCGGTAAGTAGCTTGTTTCAGAATATTTGACCTACAAATGTGCGTGCATGTATGCATGTCTATTTTTTGCTTCTGCAAATGTCAGGAATCCAACCTGGAAAAGATAATTTACTTTTAAACTTGTTTGACAGTTTGACTAGCCTTTAACAAGTAGATTCAGCCTGCCTTGAACAATCAACCTAGAACAGCCAAGTATCAAAACCACAAATATTGCTCTTGGGAAGTTTATGAGTAATTCCATGATAAAGAATGCAGGAAATTTGAGACAGCATCTGCTCAATGAAGTACTTCAGCTCAGCTGTTGATAAATATTAAGTGAAATGATATGAGTTGGTTCTCTAATGGTGATCGGTGGCAAGTGGGCATCAACTTTTGAAGGTGTAAAAAATGGCATGGAATTGAGGTTTCAAGGCCAAAACCTTAATTTTTGCATTTGTTAGATGATGTGGGGGCTCAATTAGAGCGTTTATGTCAAGTTGGGCATTTATGGGTTTTGTTTTGTTGGGGTATTTAAAACAATCAGCTTTAGAATTTTTTTTAGGTGCTTTATTTATGTCATTATGATGGAAGTCCATAAGTTATAGTTAAAAGTCAAATATTTTAAGAAGTTTAATTTTGAGTGTTATAGGCTACCTCATTTAATTTGTAAATATTAGAATAATATAGTTACAGATAGTAACTACTATATAAAATGACATGAATCGAAGAGCCATGCGGTTGAGTAGGACTACAAGAAGGATTGTTATCTTTGTGTTTTTCTTTCTTAAATGATTGAATGAATAAGTACTACAGAATTTTCTTGTGAGTGACTCATGAACTTTTAGGATGTGAAATCTTCCCTCTAAGTGTGAAGCCTAAGCTCTAATTGGGGCTGCGAATGAGCTGAGCTGAGCTTTAGTTTGTTTGGGCTTGGTTGTTTGTGGTTCAGCTCTGGCTCGGCTTGTGATCGTGACGAGCTTGAAAAGTTGAACTCAGGCTCGGCTCATCATTGTTTTGAAAAGCTCAGACTCGGCTCATTTAATAAGAAAAAAAGAAACCTCGATACCATATTCGTGTCTAGTCTTGGTATTAGCTCGTGTTCAAGAACACTTTGACTTGTTCATAACCTTGTACGAGCCTCCACAAGCCTATATTCATGAACGTTCATGATCCTACATTTATGAATTTGTACAAGCCTATGTTTATAATATGTTCAGGAGCTTATGTTCATGAATATATGCGGGCCTACATGAGCTTAGTGCTCATGAGCCTACATAAGCTGAGCCTAACAATGTTTGGGATTGGTTCATTTACTAAATGAGCTCAAAAACAAGCTCGAGCTCGGCTTGTCTACTTAATGAACGAGCTTGAGTTGAGCTTTAAACGAACTGATCCTGTGCTGCTCATAAAAAACTTGGTTTATTTTTAGCCCTAGCCCTACTGGTGTGATTTTAGTAAGTTCGTCTTGTTCCTTGTCCATTCCTTTCAAATTTAGATCCCTACATTCTAATGATCTAACTCTTAACTCCAACCCTATATTATCCTAAATTTCATTCTAATTTTTATTTTTATTTTTAACTTTCAGCTATTTGAGGTTTCCTAAAGTTCCTATATCATTTTGGTTTTAGTGCAAGGTTGCCATCATGTCTATCCGATTGGGAAATGTGAGATTGATTGACAATCATAACGACAAGTAAATATTTTGAATAATACAATAGTTTAATGGGATTTATGTTCGGTTGGATGATATTGAAGCTCGAGTTTCGCAGCCCACTAATAATTTTTAGCCGTTGAACGACGAGATGCATCTGGTAATTATAATGGCAGGAATCAAGAGGAACAACAGTTAAATCAACCTCAAAATCTTGCCCAAAGGTGCGGGCTTGAAGCTGAAGCACCACAAGCCCATGTTTAAATTGGCCAGAGACGTATTGGAAGTAAATTGTCATGAGCCAAATAATACAGCAGGGAATATGGCAAAAGTATGGATGGAGTGCTGGATTTTGAAGGTAAGGTTGATCCTACTCTATTTTCTGTATTGCTTGCTTCAATCAAGGAATAGTTTGATTAGTATGATAAGTGGCAATTATGAATTGTAAAATGAGGTTTGCTAGGATGGAACTTGTGGGCTTAGCAAAAGTTTGTTGGCTTGGTGTTGAAGGAGACATTAGGAGGTTGGGACAATCACCAGTTGACGACACATGGCAAAAGGGAAAAAAAGTTCTGATTGAAGTACATGCCTTCGAATCATGAAAGGTAAGTGATGAAGAACCGGGCCTGGCCCGAGAGCTTGAAGTCCATACGGCCCATGCCTATTATTGGAGACGTGGGAAAGAAAGATAGAATTAGGGATTTTTGTTTATTTATTATTATTATGGGATATTTCAGCAATTTAGGGTTTTATTTATGGTAATAGGTTGATTAGGGTTTTCTTTGATGTCTATTTATATGTTGGTTCAGACATTGGGAAGGTCAGCTTTTGATGATTATTATTGATATTGAATTTTGAGATTATTGTGATTTCTTCTCCCTCTGAATTCTTCTCCTCTTCTGATTCCTCTTCCCTTTCTCTCTCAATCTCTTCCTGATTCTACTTGAATTCTGATTTTGAATTGCCCTACCCGCTGCTGCATCATCTAGATAGTAAAATTCTCTCTTTCTCCAAGTCGGATTGAGGAGTGTGCCACCAGGAGATTGGCCAATGCCTCTTTGATAGTTTCTGAAGTCTAGCCTCCAAGCCAAATACCTGGGATCCTAAGATGACATTTTATAACATTATTTAGGACATTATTTAAGACTTGCCTACAATAGGATGAATGAGGCCAGCAGTCAATAATTGGCATGACATATGATGACTAAGGCTAGCATGTCTAACTTATTTCATGTTAAGTTGATGTCATATCTACTTATCGTCTAGACATATATACTTATGGTAATCAGAAGGCCTTTTTTTCAGAAAAAAGTGTTGCTGATATTTTTTTTATTTTTATTTATTTAATTTTTTTTTTTTTTGATGAATGTTGCTTGATAGTTTTTTTTATGGGCTAAAATCTGAAAACCCCCTGTTGTTTACAAAAACTATTTACTAATCCCTTCAGCTACATAAACTATTATATCACCCCCTCGCCGTTAGTTGACTGTCTAAAATTAACGGATAAAGCACTTGCACCCTATATTACAATATAATGACCAAAATACCCTTATTCTCTCTACAGTCTCCTTTCTCTCTCTCTTTTCTCTCTCACACACAAACACACCCAAGCACAGAGACCTCATTACAGCAATTTAGCTAAGTGGAGGCTCATCCAATTGCATTTTTTCAATCGGATATATATATATATATATATAAATTTAGTGAATTCTACTTTTTCCAATTTTTGTCCCCCATCTGCCCCTAATGGCAACCTTTCTTTCTTATGATCGACCCTGTGTTCGTTCTCTGTCAAAATGCTTTATTACAACAGGAGCTCTAATATTGCATCTTCTTCTGTAATGCTTACATCTATCAACAACCCATTATCAGAACTCATGTTTTACATCAAACAGAACACAACCCATATCGGATTTTCTTATTTACCACCATCGTCGTCCACTCGCCGTCACCCCTCTCTGCGCCAGTCGCAGGCCGAGATGAACGTTGGCGGCGATGAAGTCAGTAAAGTTGATGACTTCGCCCCACAACCATCAACATGACGATGAGAGCTATATCAGTTGATTGCGAAGCCGCCGGTGGAGGCATAGCTGTACTGACACCATGTTGGCAGTGGTGGCATTGCTCATTGCCACTACCACGTGGCTGTTGCTCGTCTTCTCTGGGACGTCGCTGGCACCGTTTCACGGGCGGGGAAGGAAGCCCAAATGGAGCCGATGAAGATGGGCAGGAAGAAGGCCCAATTTAGCGTTCACATTCTTTCCACGGCGTAGGAATTTTTAATTCCCTTTTTAATGGAAAAAATAATTAAAAGGTGTAAGGTTGTAAATTTTATACATCTTTTTTATATTTAAGAATTGATGAAATAAATAATATACACCAGTAATTATATAATGGACACCTCTACAGTCTCCTATAATTATATAATTACTATAATTATATTAATTATATTTATATAATTATAATTATGTATATAATTACTATAATTGTATTTAAATAAATATTAATATACTATTAAGGGTATTCTTGTCATTTTGCAAGAATTTAACGGTTCCGTAACAGAATGGGGGCAATGTGATAATTTATGTTATATCAGGGTTTTTTTTCATACTCGAGGGGGTTATTAGATAGTTTTGATAAACAAGAGGAAGGTTTTCAAATTTTAACCCTTTTTTAATTGATAATTTATTTTAATTCCGGGTCATAATTATTGTTCTTTATTTTATTTTATTTTATTTTTTATTTTATTTTTAAATATTGTAACATTTCTGTAGTAGGGTGTTCCATGCTGTTGTGAGTTTGTCATCCACGTTACTGTAACAGGTTTCTGTTCATCAATTGTGGTGTTAAAGTTTGGTTATATTATGAGGGTTTTAAGAGGGTTTTAAAGTCTACAAAAAGGCGTCTAGTCCTCTGTTTTGGCATAGAATGCTGGAATGATCATTCTTCACTTATATCTACATTTGGATTTTAATGTTTCACGACGTGGCCAAGACAGATCATTGTTCATTCGGAGTTTTTATTCGGTTTCCAGTCGTTACTCTAAGTTAGTGTATCGCAGGAGGAAGCAACTCCTATGATGTGCAGTTGCCATGGTTCCCTAATGTTTGTTTTACTTGGCTAACATTTGGCTACGTGGATCTTTGCTTTACACGGCTTAAGATGTGTTTAGTTGGATGCGACAATTACAGAAGTGAAGAATGTTGACTAATTTGCTACTATATTTATCCTAAAAAAAAAAAATAAATTACATAATGCTCAATAACTAATGTCACATTATTTAAAATTAAATTTTACTAAAAAAATATATAGCAACCCAAAAAAATACTTTTATATGTTAATTTAAAGAGTTTTAACCCAAGATTAAAGTTTAGACAACATACAAAATACTTTATGTTTACAAAATACTCGATGATTAGCAAAATAATGAAAATAATCATAAGTTTTTTTTTTTTTTTTTTTTTAATGTATACATGACTAGGTCGACGTGAAGTGGCTATACGTCGACTGGTTGGGGGCTTTACACGTCGACTGGTTGGGGGCTTTCGGTCAACATCTGATCCTTAAGCGTCGACCGGTATCTCCAGTTTTTAAAACTAGATTTATGTGTGATATTAGTTATTCAGCACTATGTGAATAGCTTCTTTTGATGGTGAAGGTGATGAGTGTGAATTTTATTTATTTATTAATTATTATTATTATTATTATTATTATTTCTATGCATACAGGACTTAGTCGACGTGAAGTGGTTACACGTCGACCGGTTGGGGGCTTTCGGTCTGTCCTTAGGTGTTGACCGATATCTCTAATATTTTTGGGTTAGATCTATGTGTGAATACCTTGTTTTGAGGGTGAAGGTAGTAGTAAGGGAGTAAGTTACTTTGTATAATTACCGCATCCAAATGCGATCTTAATGGCACTTAAACAAATAAGGACGTGACCAAGTAATGTGCGCTGCATGGGACAACATGACAAAGTTACTTCATAGAATTCGCACCTGTTGTAGGGTGAGTTCAGCTTTATGAGCAAACAAGTTTTTATAAATTATAATGGCTCATACCATAGGAGATTCTATGCTTGATTATCTTATTTATCTAGTAAAATTGTTTTTCTCTTTTTAATGGAATCTTATTATTGGTAGAAGACACTGTGTCAATGCCGTCCGTGGCTTGTTTTGTATTTTCCAATTCCAAAATGCTCTTCATTGTTGGTTCACAGGTCTGGTTCAATGGTATCTTTTTGTCTTCTAAAATGAATGATGAAAATTTTTCAATATATAAAGGAATAAAGTGGACATGTGAGTGTGTGACTTTCTTCCCATGGAGGAAAAAACACAAAAAAGTCGAATACATTTTGATCGATCAATCTTTGTTCTACTAGTAGCTTTAACTCTTAATTTCCAACCTTTAAATCAGTGCCATAAATGATTAATTGCATGAGGAAATAGAACATAGCACTCTCTTTTTACATTGATTTGCTTTCATTTAAAACTACAAACCCTTTTACATTGATTT
>JAOTQH010235130.1:0-13293 GCA_025631255.1 Cornus kousa
GGAGGGAGAGACTAATAAATAAAACAATGTTATACTCGGACCAATAATAAGTCATTATTTTTTGTTATTAAAAAAAAATAGTAAGTAATTAAGTATTCAGTACTATTAGTCATTTTATTTTATTTTTTTTTTCTTTTTCTTCCAATATAATTAATATTTTCCCCAATAAACACCTCACCATAATAGCGACCTCCCAAACCGACTAAACTACGGTTCAGATTTATTTATGCAGATTCAAAAATGATGGAATGGTTATAATTAACTCAATTTGAAAAGCAACTCTAGTATTCTAAATATATATTTTTTTACACACACACATATATATAATATATTTATATCTAGACAAGAATCATATACCACAAATGTCAATTTTTGATCTTTTATTTTAGAATGTGAAAAAATACCACCCAACTACGAGAAATTATTAGATAGTTCTAGTCTATTTGACACTTGGTAGACTAATTCAATGAAAACCCTCCGATCATACAACTTTGTAATTTATTAATACAATATTAAATTATGTTATTATTATTATTTTTTGATTTGCAGTTTTAGCAAGGGATATAAAAGATGAGGGAAAGAGAAAAAAAAAACACTTCCCTTATTTATTCCCCCTATCTTGGTAAAATTAGAATGGGTCAGACCACCACCTATGGTAAAAATAAATAAATTATGTCCAAATCTAATAAATAAATAAATTTTTTTTTTTTTTTTTGGGTGTAAAAATAACTAAATAAATTGTTAGTTATACAATTCTTAATAATAAATATTTGGTTATGAGAGCAATCATTTAATTCACTCACCCTGAAACCACCAGGAATACAAGAAGACAATATGCAACTTTGCTAACAGAAGTACATCAACCACTTGCTGCTGTTACATATGCCATATTATAAAACTGCAATAAGTATAAAACCATGGGGGCGCTAGACAAGTAACAATATCATACAAGGTAGTAGATTGTTAAACAATGAAATTCCATTTGCTGACAATTTCTATATGTTAAACAATATCATACAGTAATCTTCCCATTGCATAGAATCAACGTTTTTTTTTTCTTTTCAAAAGTTTAAGCAAACGTGCAGGTGCACACATATTTACAATATTACTTTTAATAAGACTCGAACATTTAACTTTTCGTTTAAGGAGGAGATTTGAGCTAGTACCCATTGGTTCATAGAATCCACATTGCTACACAGGCAGAGTCAGAACTTCAATTCAGAGAGGCACAACGGAAGTAAAAAAACAAAGAAGATGAAAAGGGAAAGAAAAATAACAAAATTTGAAAAGAAAGGAAAATGAAGAAGGAAAATTATTATTTTAGAGGGGGCATTATATATATATCTGTGTGTGTGTGTGTGTGTGAAGAATTAAAAAAATTAAACCATACATATTATAGTGAGTGGGGCAGGTCAGGGGAGCACATACCAACCCTCGGCATACACTAGCTCCGCCTCGAGCAATGTTACACAATAGCCTACAAGAGTACCATTTGCCAAAATCAACCAACACATTAGACTTAAAAGAACCTGGTAAACCATTGCTTAATCAAGGTGATCTTGCTTGGGAGGTGTGGCCATCTTGGCTCTTAGCATCTCTTAAGGTAGATATTCATTCTGTTTCCTCTTCGTGTTTTTTAATGGCTTCAGGAAAAAGAAGATCAGTCATGTCATAAAAAAATACCAATTGGTAACACATTCCCAATATGAAGACAACCAAAGGATCGAAATTGAGTAGGAATATTTGTGAGATATAAATTTTGTAATTGACAAATTTCAGTGTCAAACCGTGTTTGATCAACTTGTAATTTTTGTTTTACTTTGAGTCTCGATTTTGGATGCAAAAATACAAGTGTTACGATGTGCGAGCTTACTTCGGTTTAATGAGAACATCATTTAGAAAAGGTATTCGAGTGATGATACTTTATATTTCACGTTTGGTGTGGTAGGACTTCGAAAAAATGTGTTTTTATTTACAACCAGTTAAACTTCCTATACAAAAATAGGTCTCAGTAAAAGTTCAATCGGTTGCACTTTATGTAAGATTATTTATTAATTGTATGACCCACATAATTTGGATATGTGATATATTTCATTAATTAGTGGTTAAGTAAATAGATATCGGATTCAAATTATTATGTTTCTTGATTTTCGTGCATGATTGGAATATCATGGAATTGAATGTTTTAATAGCCTGTATTTCTTATTATTTTAAAGAAACAATATATCAATTATTGTCTAATGGCTTTTGATTCAAAGATTCTATATATATATTTTTATTATTATTTATTATCTGAAAATCAATGAGTTACTAATACACAAATGATGTGTATTAATTTATTTTGTCACAAATTTAAATTTCTGGAATGATATTCGAGTCTAGAAATTTAATTTAATTTTGTTAGACAAGCAAATAAATTATTGTTTTTGTACTCACACATACATACATGATGGAGAGTCAATTTTAGATCGATTTAATTATGATTTTCAAGTCCGAAAATAAAAATAATATATTTTATTATGTATATAACGTAAAATGATATTTTATTGATATTTTGAACTATTAAGTTTCTAGGATCGAACCTACCTAAATTTGGATTCATCAGTATGAGTATGTATGTATAATGTTAAATGAGTAAATTAATCATAAATTAGTAATTAGCTAATTTAATATTCATGTTATATGAGGGTTAATAGTTACTAAAGTGGCCTAACCATAATGATTGATGAATATTAATTTTAGTAGCAAATATAATTAATGATAAATTAGTCACTAGTTAATTTAATATTCATATTATGTAAAGGTTAGTAGCTGCTAAAGTGGCCTAACCATAATGGTTGATGAATATTAATCTTACTAGTAGACATAATTGCAATATTTCATGAATTATTGATGCTTATGATTTCTTGTGATCTTAATAAATATTAAGTTTATTTGACCACGAGAAATAATTCCCCAAAGGGAATTGATTTTCAAGTGATTAAATAAAAATCAAGAGGTTGTATGTATTTTTTAATTAGGTAAATATAGGATATCCAAAGTTAACTTATCTGTTTAATTAAATAATGCATCACCAATGAAGGTATATATATAAATACACGTAAATATCATTATTAGTATTTTATAACTTCCACCCATAAGGGTACTATACTTATACATTATATTTATATTATAAGTTATATATGCGTGTTGTTAACTAAAAGTATTAATTTTTTTTTGAGTATTTTATCTTATTGTGTTTCTTTATTACATCTCTTAATTTGCATGTTACATCTGTTTTGATTCTCAATAGGATTAACTTCTCATAATGAAATGAACAAGTTAAGCATTACGGTTCTGCGAAATAATTATTCGCCATAGTGATAGTGCTAAGAAATATTTGACTAGAAGAATATTTTCGTATTGTAGATAAATATATAAAATGAAAATTATTAATTGATATCACTACTATACATTTTTGTTAGTACTCATACATGTATGAACATAATTTTGAGATGACTAATGTTGTTGCAAAATTAAGAACTTTAGGGATGATTTTGGATTGGAATTTTCTCATTCATTTATTCTCAATTTTTTGTCCACTTAGTATGGGTCATTTCGAATTAACATTATCAAGACAAGTGAAAAGTGAAATAATTGACCATTATGTTAATTTAGAAGGAGATAATGATTAAGTAATAAGATAATCATTATGTTTATCTCATGACTCAAGAAGTTATAAAGAAATTTAGGAAGAAAATTGAAAGGATATTAAGTGAGCAACACCCAAAAATATAAGACTTTGATTAATATATTAAAAAAAAGGAATGTAATAATGCAAAAGTGTCATTTATGTATTGAACACTTTTAGAAAGATTACATAAAACATAAAGAATTATTTGAAAAAAAAAGGCAAGTCTTTTGACTTTTGTATATTTCGAATCACTTATTAATATTCCTTCTAATACATGATATGTTGACTTAAGTAATAATTTTATGTTTCTAATAAATGCAATGATTTCTTATGGCAATTTTTTTAGTCTTGATAATGAATTTTATTTAAATTGTTTTAAACTCTTTATATTTCTTTTATTTCCTATAATTTGGTTATGTATGAATGTTCCATTGAATCTGAGTGGTTGATTTTATTTTGTATATGAATGTTGGATTGAATATATGGTGTGAAGTTTGAAGTGACCAAAATTTTGAACTATTTAATTGTACTATTTTTTTTTTAATCCATTTTTTATTTAGGCTCTGAATGTTTAAATAACCATTTTATGTTATTTTATTTTATTTTTTTTTACCATTTTTGCATGATATATGGATATGTATACAACATTATAATATTTTTATAATTTTTTATACAGTATTTGAGATATTGAAGAAAACTTGAATGATAAATAAAGTATCAGAGTCCAATGCTAATATGTGAGTAGATAATCACCTATGTTTGATTATTTATATTAATGTCGATTCCATTTTTATATATGAATTTGATTCCATTTTTATACATGAATGTTCCATTGAATCTGTGTTGGTTGGTTTATTTATGCTACAAACCATGTCCTATTTGGTAATAATACATTTGGAAAAAAAAAAGAAAAAAAAAAAAGAAAGAGAAAAGATTAAAAGATTATACCACATGTTAGGTTAGTGTCACTTTCTTCTTTCTCCTGTCACTTTCTTCTTTCTCCTGAATATATATAAAGTTTTGTATCCTCCAAATGTCAATCTTCCCATGTTTGTAATGAGTCGTTTGCATAAATCTTCATCTATGATATTTGGAACTAAACAGTAAATGAATGGGAATGTGGTGAGTTTTGGGAGAGATACATATATAACTCAATAGGAAATATATATACATATATATATATGAATTATGAAGTGTCTAAGTTATTATCCTATACTAGTTGTAAGTTATGGAAAACATTATTTTTATTTTGTGATTCATTATATTTACTACTGGTTGTTTTAACACAATTGTTTTTTTATTTTTGTAAATTAGATGGCGGTTGAAGGAGAAAAAATTAAAACGAAAGCAATATGGGACTCAAATACACGTGATGATTTTTGTTGATCTTGCAGTACAATAAGTGAGAGCTGAGACAAAATACCTTTTTTACCGTTAAAAAGATCCAGTTTCTCCCCCTTTGGTTCCTGTACTTTTGACTATCGAGTTTGAAGGATATAAAAAGGAAAACCAATAAAAAAGATATATACACATCTATATATATTAGTAAAACGTACATGCTTTAAAATTAATATTCATTAAAGTAATTAAATAATTATTTTCTCAAATGATAATTAAAGTTGATTTTTAAAAAAAAATTACAATAATAAATTATTTCTACTAAGACATATATATTTCTTTTATATATTTTTATGTCTGATCAGAGAGACTAAATTATTTATTTTCTTTATATATTTTATCATCTAATTAGATTTTATTTTATTAAAAAACTCATAATAAATAGGTAATTTGAGTTTTATAGAAACTCTTCTAAAAACCTTATATTAATTTAAAAAAATAAAAACTCATAATACATAGGTAATTTGTCTTAGAGTTTTATAGAAACCTTTTTAAAATTTATTTTTATATTAATTAATAGATATTTTTTATTATTATAAAACAATATTGAAATATATTTTCTTGTCTAATTAGAGAGACTAAATTATTTATTTTATTTATATATTTTCTTGTCTAATTAGATTTTCTTTTATTAAAAAATTCATAATAAATAAGTAATTTGAGTTTTTTAGAAACTCTTCTAAACACCTTATATTAATTGAAAAAAATAAAAATTTATAATAAATAAATAATTTGTGTTAGAGTTTTATAGAAATTCTTTTACAAATTCATTCTATATTAATTAATAAGTATTTTTTATATTTATAAATAAATATTAAAATAATGAAATAAATTCTTTATATTTTTAATTATATATATATATATATATATATACATCGATTTGAAAAACATGAGTAACCATGGGCTTGGATAGGCAGAGCCGCCAATGATCAGTGAGTGCTAAGGGAGAGGGATATTTTAAGGGTAGTTTTGTCCTAAAAATTTTAAGCCACAACATTAGTCGGTTTTTGGCTCCGTTAAATATGTCGAATAGTGTAGCATTACTCTTTGTCTAAAGGAAAATGATTCTTGCACCGAATAGTTGCAATGAATTGCTAAACCCACTCTTTTAATTGATCAATTATGCAACAAATAAAGAAATGAAACCTTTTACTTAGTTGTATTTGGTATAAATAGCCGATTGAAAATTATTCAATTCTGCAATTCACTGCAAGTATTTAGTGTGAGTATCACTACTCTTGTCTAAACAAACTTTATTGTATTTAATTGGTCGTGAGGATGTGAAAGGACGACTAATTTATTGCCACGTCAAAGTCAGGTCTCTATTGGTTTTTTTTTTGCTTGTAGTCATTTTCTATTTAATTATATTAGAGAAATACTCGTCTATATAAATAAGCAATAATTTAATTATATTAAAAAAATACAAAAAAAAAAAAAAATACTTATCTCTATAAATAAGCAAGAATTATTACTTTAATTGAGCCTATTAATATTATCGCTAGCTAATAAGACCCCATTTAGGGATGGCAATGGAGTTTAGGGCAGGGGATCTCATTCCTCATCTTCATTCCTATTTAATTTTTTCACCACCATAATCACCTCAAAACCCGCCAGGTTTTTCAAAGCAACCCCCTGTTTCTGTCCCTATTTACATAATCACGTTCAAATTGGGCAGAGCCCCACCGGAATGGAGAGTTTTGTCATTTCTAATATATATACTTAACCTATTTTAGTAATATATCATAATATGTAAGTGTAATTTAATAAATTTACAGTATATTCGGGGTGGGGTGGACTGAAGCAACCATCCTCCAAAACCACCTTAAAACCCACCAGGTTTTTCAAAGTAGCCTCTATCCCTGTCCTCATTTACATAATTGGTCCCCCAAATCGCCCCCAAACGGGGTGATAATTTTTGCCATTTTTGCCATTCCTAACCCCATTGCCAAGATGTTAAGTAGATGTAGCAATTTGATTGGTCGTTGCAAAAATTGCTATTACTTTATACCATTTCGAGTGACAAGTATTTTTCAATGATATTCTAATTGCATAGTCAAATGCACTTAATTGAATAAGGACTTAAATTTTCATAATTTAGTGTTGAAAACGATTATAAAACAACACCTAAGAGTACTTTTTACAATAGTTGTTGAGTTCTGTATTTTTGAAAGATGATTGTTTTTCACACATATATTTTTGGATAAATTACATTGACACCCTCTGAGATTTCGATTAGTTTCACTCAGATGCGAGTCAACGACTTTGTTAACAATGACACCCCAGAGGTTTCAAATGTCATATTTGCCCCTGATTATTTAATTCAATTATTTTACAAAATATCAACCCTGTTAATTGACGAAACAACCCTCATCATTAATTCTCTTTCTCTATCCTAATCTCTAACTTTTTTTTTTTTTTTTTTTTCCATGCATAGCCACCGACACTCCCTCTCTCTTCCCAAAATATCAAATGTTATTTATTTTATTTTTTATTTTTGGTAAATTACGCCCCTCATCATTTTTCTCGCCGATAGAGGAGCTACCGGTGACCGATGGAGGGAAATGTAACTGGTGGTGGAGGAGATGGTGGCTAGGGCAAATTATGCAAAATTTGGGGGAAACATGTTGTGGTATGGTGGTGTTGGATTTGTGATTGAGATGAGTAAAGGAAGGAAAGTGGGTATGAGAACAGAGAAGATAATTGGTAAGAATGGTGAGATGAAAACAACCATCTATGTTTTTAATTATTTATAATTATTATTATTTTTTTCTGTTCTATTGTGGTGGTGGTGGTGGTGGTGTCTAGCTAGGTTGGACAAGGTGGGTTTTTTTTTTTTTTTTTGATTATTATTATGTTGTGGTCCTGGGCTGACCATGGCTATTTTTTATTTGTTTTTCTACTGTGGTGGTGGTTGTTGTGGTGTGTTTGGGTATGGGTGTGATGTTTATGATGGTGTACAGGTCATCAGGGTGTTTCAAATTTTATTATTTTTTATTATTTTTTTTTATTTATTTATTATTTTTTTTTTTTTGTGGTGGTGATGGTTAATTTTGGTAACATCTGGGTGTGTTGGTAGTGTTGTCTTGGTGTGATGGTGGTGGTGATGCTGTCTTGGTGGTTCTGGTGGTGTTTAGGAAACATAAATATGGATTGGGCATGGTTGTTTTTAATATATGTATTTTTTCTGTTGTGGTGTTTGGGTGTGGTGGTGGTGAATATGATGGTGTACAGTTATCTCACTATTTAAAAATAATTTTAACTGTTTATTTTTATGTTGTGGTGGTGGTTATGGTGGTATAAGTATTGTTATGTATAAACTATATCTATATATATAGAAGAGATGAAGATGTTAGCTTGGTCCATTAGATTTAGTTAGGTGGTTAAATTTGTAATTTAATTATTTAAATGGAATTGTTCAGTAAGTGAAAGGGTTAAAAAATAATTTTATATGATTTTAGAGATATGGAGGGGTGTCAATACACATTTTTGAAACCTCAATGTAAAAAAAGCCACTGACTGTTTGCTGAGTGGCGTTAACCAAAACCTCAGGGAGTGTCAGTGCAATTTACCTTAAATATATATAATGATATTCTAATTGCAATGTCATATGCACTTAATTGAATAAACACATTTTTTTTTTCATAGCAAAAAACATACCCACACCCGTACTTTTACTCCTGCAGAGACTTGAACCCTCTCGACCTTCTACTTTTGAAGGTGAGGAGGTATTGCTAAGTACATAGCAGTGGTATAATTGAATAATTACTTAATTTTCACAATTAAGTGTTGAAAATGATTATAAAACAACACTTGAGAGTATTTTTCATGATACTTTGGAACAGGGGAGAGCCAGAAATTTGAAGTTGGGGGCCCGGTTTGTACTGTGTAATTAAAGTTAGAAATTTTTATACATTAATTATAAAAATTCTTAAATTTGAGCTTTTAAAAATATTGTTAAAAGAGTTCAAGTTGAAAAATTACTAAATTTCAAGGAGACACAAATTAATTTTTTATTTTTTATTTTTTTTTTTCAAATTCTCTGTTTTGGGTCATATAAAAGTGTCTCAAAAAAAGGGGAGGGAGAAATGGAAGTTTTTAATAATTTTTAGGGGCAAAACCTACAAAGTAATTAATTTTTAATTTTTAATTATTTATTTTTATTATTATTATCTTTTAAAAGTTTGGATTAGTTGACAATCAGTAACTATTTATGTAGAAGAAAATAGGACCCGTGCAATACAACTTCAGGCCTAAGGCAAAAAAATTGTATGTTAGCATTTTTTATTGGTAGTACAAGTAAAAAAACAATCTCCAATTTAAGGTAGAATAGCGGTTTTTATTGTTTGATATATAAATTCTTTTTAAAACGTAGATGATATTGGACCTTTTAAGAATAATTATTAATTTTATATGGATTAAAAATAATTGTTAGGTACATTATATAATAAATTTTTTTAACGGATTCCACTTTAAGAAAAATAATAAAGCATTTTTCAAGTTTTCTACAAAGGCATCTCTATATTCGCGATACCAATCCATATTTAATCCATTCACATGTATTTCATTTTCCATTTAAAAAGGATTATCAACTTCTTCTTTTTTCAGTAATTTAGGATTATTGCTTTATAGATAATTTAGGATGGTAATAAAAGATTTTGTTGTAACAAATTTAATTGTATAAAGAAAATACTCCTCTCTTATAATAATTTAAATATATTAAAAAAATACTCATCTATATAAATAAGCAATAATTAATTACTTTAATTGAACTTATTCATATTAATGCTCCTCTCTATAAATAAGCAAGAATTAATTACTTTTTTTTTTTTTTAACGAAGATTGAATTACTTTAATTGAACTTATTCATATCAGCATACCATATATATGCATTTATAACCATCGATTAATTAGCTTTATATAACAGCATTGTGTTCTGAAAAATAGGTTTTTTAATAATGAAATTATTAAATTTATAAAGAAAAATAAGGTATAAAAATGAATTAAGACAGGCCCACTGGAATTAATATAGCTAGCACAGTTCATCTATAAATTAGGTTTGACACAACAATTCACAAACAAGCAAAATTTCAAGTAATAACAAGAGCGCATAGATGGCCAGAAGCAATCTTTCTCCAAGCATCCAACTCTTAATGGCAATCTTATTAACTATTTTGCTTCTGGGTTCAGGTAATCATTGATATATGTATATATATATAGATATATATTATAATCTATCTTTATTAACTTATGTATTTATTATAATTTATGCTTATTTTTTGTTGATTTAGTAGGGGGGCAAGCAGCTAAAGAAGATGGTCATGAATTTTGTAATCCTGTGGGAGAATGTCGTGACGCCAAGCACTGCGACGATTATTGCAAAGTCTTTTTATATAAGAGGGGAGAATGCATCACTGTTGGGAGTAAACCTAATCAATGCTGTTGTTACGACCGTTGATTGGATTGGATGTGCTCATAACTCCAACCTAAAAATATTGAACTTCTTATGAATAAAATGCTTTCTTTTTCTTCATCATTTCAAAAGGTTAGGAGTTGTAATAAAAATGATGAACTCCTTATAAATAAAATGAAGTAGATGTATGTAGTTCAATTTTTTTATTTTCGGTATCACAAACATAGAACAATTAGATTCCGTTTCTTAAGGACATCTTTTGATATGTGTGCACACTAGAAGCAATAGTTCTGCATTTTATCACAAAGAGAATAATATTTTATTTTATTATTATTATTTTTTTAAGTGGGGTATATGTGGTTTCGCTCAGACTAATTCACCAGCCATCATCAGCCCGGGTAAAGTTAGGTAGTGACAATTGAGTGGGTTTGAACGAGTTTTGGATGGGTTGGTTATAAATGGGCAAGTCAGTAATGCGTCAATCAACTCATTTATAATAGGTCATAAATGACTTGTAAATTAAATGGGTGAGTCGACTAACACCCAACGAAATGGCCCAAATATTTTTAGACATAGATTGTCCAGTTATTTTAGTTGTTGAATATATATATTATTCTTACATTAATTTTTTAGCTTCAAACATTACAAATTTTTTTTTTTTGGGTAAATAATCGGTTACAATTTTACCTCTTCTCAACTTCTCAACGCATACATTTATTATAATGTACATACATAAACACACAATTACGTTTGCATATTTTTTTTTTTTTTTTTGGATAATGAAGTATATTTGCATGTATATATAATATGACAATATGCTGTTGAATTTGGCCAAAAAAAAAAAAAATTATATGACTACACATATTAATAAAATGAATTCGAGTATATTTTTATTTTTATTTTTTTTAGAGTATATGTATTCGCCCCACGATACACTTACCATTCAAGTGAGTGTAGTTCGAAAGTGAAATCTCAAGAACTTACATACTGTATTCCTACCAATGTTACTATTAGGGGCGGCTCAATGTAATTTGAGGCATTAGGCAAAAATTATAAAAGTGGCCTTTTGATTAAGAATTTATTTTTTTTCATTGTTTCACTTCCAAAATTTTTGTTATTCATAAAGATTTTTCCTATAATTAACAAATCCGATTATCATTATGAATCAAGTCACTAATATAATTTTTTTTTTACTATTATTATATTATTTTCTAATTCTTTTAGAAGATTTGGCAGTTCATTTGATGAATTTTCACCAATTTTTTTCCCCATGTTTTGACTATTAGTAGTAACAAATTTATCAAATAACTCCTTTTGAGATTGAATTAATTTATGTAATTTTCTCTTCTTTTTTAAATTTTTTTTCATATACAAATTCATATTTTCTAATAGACAAATTCAACCATATAAATAAAAATGTTTACAACTCACAAGCAAACTATACAATTTATTATAAAAAAAAATTAATAAAATTACAAAATGATTTAATTTAAAGACTAGTAGAACCTAATTTAGAAAAATTCTAAAAGCGTGTTCAAAATCTTATAATGAAATTGTAAATTGTTAATAAGTATTGAGTGGAGAAGAGAAAAAAAGTTATAAATAGAGAGGATGGAGACGCCATATTGACAAATAAGGAAAAATAAACTAATATGGGGATCAAAAAGTGAGGAATAAAATAGTTTAAATTGGAGAATATGGACCTTTCTCCCAACTTACTCTTAAATATATATTAAATAATTATAGTGGTGTAATGATAATTGTATAGGACTATAGGAGGGGGAAAAAAACTTTTTTTTTTTTTATAAAAAAAAAAAAAAGCTTTTCTTTTCTTTACCATTTCAAAAGGTTTCGAGTTGTAATAAAAATGATGAACTTCTTATAAATAAAATAATGTTGAACTCTCAATTTTAGATATTTCTCAAGCAAAAGTGTTGCCTGCCAATCCTTTCCCAGCGAATTCTCGAAGAGGTTTAGTGCTGACCATATATATATATAAAGATTCTTCTGTTGTCATTAGTTTTCAATGGCATAAAATTAAGTTTGGCACTTGAAATAGTTAGAGCTTTGAAGGTTTGCTTCTTTTCTTTTTCTTTTTATTTATTTATTTATTTTTATATAAGTTCACTCTTTAAATTTTGCAGCCCTCCTAATGCCGCGGTAGAGTTGCCTCACTTAATATCAGGATTGTGTACTTCAAAAAGGAAACATACTTCATTCCAGGTGTCTCACCTATTCAATTCCATGGTACACATTTTATCTCTGCAAATAATATGAATTTTATTAGTCATGTATGCATTAGTAATTTTTTTGATACATGATTGATTGACTATAAGTTTTTTAAAAAATCCGAGCCCAACTTAAAACAAAGTAACAATAAATTGCTTCAAATAGTTTAAGTAAATTATTTTTTAATTTTTAATTTTCAGTCAGTCATCTGCATCGCACATGCTAGTCAGTTCTAAAAATGTTAGTAAATGAGTTTATAGGTACAATTTAATCACAATGACAATCTTTATTTTATTATTATTATTATTATTTTGACTAATAAGTAAGAAAAGGAAAGTGGATACTATATTAGTGTGACATCATGTGTGGATGAAACCCATCCTAAATTGAGGTTCACGTGACCCTTGTTATCCAACTAAGAAGAACATAGAATTCTTTGAAATTTTATTCAAACTAAGGATACGCTAGAGGGTATTTTTCGAAAATAGAACTATGACCATAGGGGAAAAAAAGGTCTCTATTTGACAAATTCAAACCATGGCCACAGAACCATTTTTTGAAACCAAGGTCTCTAGTGGGAAAG
>JAOTQH010235148.1:0-13291 GCA_025631255.1 Cornus kousa
TGTGTATAAGAGACAGCATGTAAATGGAGGGGTCAATTCCTTTTAAATCAGCCACCGACCAACCAATAGCTTCTTTGTGCTCTTGTAGCACTGTTAAAAGGCTATTTTCTTGGTCTTTGGAAAGATCTGATGCAATAATGACCGAAAGAGTTTTATTTACACCAAGAAATACATACTTGAGCTTAGCCGAGAGAGGCTTTAACTCATGAAGTAGAGATTTCAGCGAAGGGACAGGGGAGTGCTAGAAATTAATCGAAGTGGTTCCTTTGGCACTTTCCAAAAAGGAAAGTCCGAGATTGCATTGGCATTAAGCAAAGAATTGACTTCACGAATAGATTGACATTGAATTCTAAACACTCACCATCCTATCTACCCCTTTCTTCATGCTTTGTCCATGATCGTATAGGCTTTCAGGTAGACTTGTTTTCTTCCTTTCTATGAGTTGTTTTCTTGCTCATTGTAGTCTAAGCTATCTTTGGATGGACTTTGCATTTGGTTCCTTGTAACTTCATGTTCCTTTTGTCTCCTTTGCTTTCCATATATGTGATCTTGAATAATGGAATACTTTGAATGATCTTTATAGTTTCATTGAGGTCATTCTTTGAATGTGAATAATCTATATAACACTCGATGTAAACATTAGTCTGTTAAACATCATTAATGGTTTGTTATCATCAAAACCTTTAGATTGTCCTTGGATGGAGTCCTTAAGGTCAACAGAATTGTAAGCCGGTACTTTAACCTTGAGGATGTATGTTCAATATTATTTCAAAACAATGCCAATGAGGCCAAGGGCCACTTTTCTTTATATGCTTGCTTAAAGTTCTATTTTTGCATCCAAATGTTTAATTTTGGTATTCAATGCATTCGGGGCCATTTACGTCTTTTTCATGCACTTTGATGTGTTTTTATGTCATTCCATGCTTTATTTCACTTGGGATTGACCTTAGAGGTCTTAGGGTTCATTTTGGAGCAAAGGGGATTAAGATACAAAAATTAGATTTTTAACATTTTGGCTAAAAGCACTATTCACCAATAGGTTGAGGATCCTACGACAGGTTGTAGATTCTTACGACTGGTCATAGCTTGTCAGGAAGGGTGCCAACGCGTGCCAACATGTGCACGCTGAGGGAGTAAGGATACCTTACGACCGGTCTACGTCCGGTCATAGCTCCATGCCTTAGCTAGATTTTCTACATTTGCAAGTAAACTTTATTTGTTCATAGCTCCCTCATTTCAAATCCGAATTAGGTCATTCTTGAGCCTAAGTTTATTGATTTTTCGTTGGCTATCCAATGGTATGCACCTCATCATCCAGTTTTGTCATGAAATGACCATTTTACCCGAATTTCATATTTTGTTCGTTTTGATCTTAGCTTACGCTTTTGTCTTCAAGTATAATCTTATGACTTCTTATGAGACTCTCTTGCCATCCTAAATGTGGTATTTACCTCTAGTGACCTCTTCTTCTTTTTCACTTCCGCATTTCGAACTCGATATTGGGTCAGTTTTTGAGTTACTCGTTGATGCATCAGATTATGGGATTCGGGCCGTCACACTTCTGCACTTGTGCTATGATATTTGGAGCAGGGTTTATCCCGAATGCATAATTTTCCAAGGATCCTCTATTGGTGTGGTGGCTTTACTCCACTCCCTCTAGATTGTTCTTCGGAGGGTCTCTTTGTCCTTGGTCTGTTCTCTTGGTCGTTCAGCTGGCCTAACGGATCAAATCGCACCCTCTACCATGGCTAGCTATGATGACTAGATTCTGTAGGTTCTTCCCTCGGCGGGCCTTGCATTTCTGCACGCTTATCCCTTACTTAGAGTTATGTGCTCTCCTAACAGAAAGCGTTAATCTGCAGTTGTAGCTCTTGCCGAGCTATTTGCATGGCTTCATCTTGCCTCCGTGAATCTTTTTCTCCAGTTACCATCCCTGACCACAGGTGTGCCATAAACTAGGTGAGAAAACTTAGTCATTTTCCACAAATGACTCCAAAGTGTAGGTGCAGAAAGCTCTGTTGCCCAAGAAGTCCCCACAATTAACAATTACGAGTAATAATGATGAAGACGACCAAAAATAAAAAATAAAAAATAACTAAATAAATAAATAGAGGAAAACCAGTCTTTTGGTAAAGAGAGTTAAATATCTTTTATTGGGCGCCTCGGCCTTATTTATATAAGGTATAACCCTAAGAGAGCCTCTTTAGGACTATTTTCCTTGTTATACAAGTCATCCTGCTTATTGCTCTCGTTCCTTTCTTATCCTACTAAATCCTTCCCTAATTAGGACAAGGATCCGGGTTGGACTTGATGGGCCCATCTTACTGCTTTCCATAATTTCAAAGCCCACAAACTTTGTTTCCCTTCTTCACTGGCTTTTGATTTTGACAATATCTGTTAGTGAGTGGTGCTCCTATATATAGGTGTCATGCTCCGGATGGTAGGGATTTTCCCCTCCTTATTTATTCGGAAATTTGGATGCAATTTAATACATACCCTGTAATTTCTTTTCTCCTATTAACAATATTTTCCATGGGAATGGAGATGTAGATTGAGAATTCAATTTCATCGACAATATGTGGACTGCGAAAATTAGTTACCAATGATTAGCTGGTATCGTGAAAATAAAAAAAAATAAAAAAAAAAATTAGCTGGTTATCATGTCTTCGAAACACAGTACTTAATTATATTCATCCCTTCAAATGCCATCTGAGATCGATGGAATCGATGCATGAGCAAGAAACACAAAGATGTAGAAAGAAGATATATAAATACAAATAGGAAAAAAGAAAAAAAAAATGCTATTATCTTTTACTTTTCTCTTCGATATTCCGCACTTCTTAAATATATTGAAAAAATTAAAATAAAAGTTAATAACTTAACCATCACGGAGTATCAGAGTGAAAAAATAATGGAGAGATGCAAATCTGAACTAACTACTCTTGAACTTCAACCTTTCTCATCATACTTATTTGTCCGAGTTGTTACAATTGTAACAAATAAATGACTCCTATCATCCCTAAAATCAAATCCACTTTGAAGATACTAAAAAAAATATATGAATTTAATTTAATTAATTTCATCAAAATGTTTCATTAGAATTTAATTAGCATCTATAAATCACAAAAACATGAATCAATTTCATTTAAGAAATATCTTAAAATGACTTCTGTAATGTCATGAGCATCTAAGAAATCCATTCTTGGAGACAAGATGTTGCCTTCAAACACCATGAGAAACAAAATTTCCATTTCCACTGAATAGGCGCAAAAATCTATAATCAAGTAATGTTTAACGACTAATCATACAATTCTACTTTATGTACCACACAAATAAAAGAAAGGAAAATCTTATCAAAAGAAATTTTGGCTACATATGTGTTGATAAAATCAATGAGCAAGATCCAGCCAGTACTATGAGGTGAAGCAAGTACTGGGTGTTCATGCACTTTTGCTAAGACCGTGAAAGAAACGGTGCTTTTTCCTTCTAGAATGCCTCTGAGAAGCCCTTGACATGACAAACGGGATAAAATGCACCTGCATAATATATCACCATTTTAGTATAACAATAATTATGCAAAACTGGTGGATACCTTGCATATGACGAAAGAACGTAATTTCATAGACTTCGTGATTCCACACAAAGAAGAACCAAATGCATTTGTAAACATTGTCAAAAACCTAGAAGGGGAAGCGAGAGAGAGAGAGGGTAAATAAATCTCTCTTTTTATAGATGCCTTAAATTTTAATAGATTGCATAGTCAAATTTCCAAATAAATTAATCCTTCAGCATAAATAGACAATCATAAAGCAACTAAAACAAAACAAACCACAGGAAGGTAAACAAAGGCCACAGATTTACTTTGAAAACCGAAAAAGGAATATAATGGGGACTCTTTCTCGTTGCCAAACAATTTACTAAAACAGATAAGTACAACCGTAGGTTCCAGATTCTTATCCTTAAAATCACTAATGTTGATTTAGCTCAATAAAATGTTACGCATGACCCTTATTGTTTTCAACTTTTTAACATCATCTGACACGGTTGCCTTGCGTCAAAGGATTCCTACCTCGTAATAATTTTTTTATTTTAATCAAAGCAAGCAAGTAAATTTCATTGAAAACATAAAACAGAAATACAATCTTTCGCAGCCACAGAAAGAATATTGTCAGATAGCTCGGCTGCAGAAAGGGACAGAGACATTTTACAATGAAAAACTTGTTTAGCTAGCAGATGGGCAACTTGGTTGCCCACCTTCCTCACCCACTACAAGCAAAAATGAGGCTGCTGCTCAAGCAGAGACATGATCACAGAGGTCCTTAGCGGATGGTCTGAGTTTTCATAAATGGTCTTGCAGTCCCCTTCATAAGCATAAAACCCCATGCTATGGCTCAAGAGATGGCTTGTCTAGCCAACGCCTCAGCTACAAGAGCAGAATCAACATAAGAGAAGAAAACAGTCTAACTTTAATGATAAGTCCTTTCTGGTGGTGCGCCACTAGAACACCCCCTGCTTCATGAGTATCTCCATTGAAAGCAGCATCCAAATTAATCCTTTTCATTGAAAGACAGAGGGAGGCTGCCAGAAAAATGTTGGCCGATGCAAACTTGCATAAATTCATCCCAATGAAACAATGCAGTCGAGAGTAATTCCTTTTCAGAGGACCCTTTTCCATCAAATATATACTCGATTATGATTTTTCCACAAGTACCAACAAATGTATGCAACCAGGCTTAAAGCATCCTCCTTCTGATTGCACCCATCCCAATGAGAGAAAAGGGAATAGAACCAACAAATCCAGGACTGGGAGTTGGATCCGTCCATCTCCAACCGAAGTGGACTGAATTTCCAAACCTTCCGAGCGAGGGAACATTCTAAAAAGAACGTGATCAATTGTTTCAGGATTCAAACTGCATTGGCGACAAATAAATTCCTCTAATGCCCCTTTGATTTATCTGTGTAAGAACAGGGAGCTTCCCTAGACTGCATCTCCAAAGAAAATGAAGAATTTTGAATTTTGCTCTGATGTGCCATAAGTTGGACCATAATGTATGGTTGATAGTATGATGACTACTGGCCGCATTATCAAATGCTCTGCTATGATTCGTCCACCCAAGCTGCAAGGTTAATTGGTAGGCAGACCACTTTAAACGACCCATCCTTAGAAAGCCCCCAAACAAGCGTATCCACACCCTGAAGTGACTTAAAGGCACATTACCTGAAGTGACTCAAAGGCACTTTGAGTCACTTCATGTAATGTGATGCATTCAAAACCATCCTCTAACTAAATCATGTTACGCGTTTTAGAAAAAAATGATATCTTAGGGGTCATTGCCAGGTGGCTCAGGTCTAATGGTTGCAGTACAATGTGTGAGAACATGAATTTGAGTTGAGGGGCCATTTTTGTCTAAATAGGCCATATGGAAGTTTCTTTATCTGTTGGGTCAATAGGACTTGGTAGGAGATATCAAAAACTTCGAGTCTATAATTTTGTTTTTATTTTTAGATAAATTCTAGGTGTTAGTTAAAGTTAGTTGGTTACCACTCGTCCAAGGGTAGAGCTGAAATTTAAATTTACACTAAAGGGGAAAAAAGGCAAACTTCATACCCAGGGGCAAAGGAAAAATTTAACACTTAACACATGCATTCACATATTAGGATTTATACATTCATCAATTTGAGTTTCATAAATTTCATGTTTTAAGGCATTAAAATCTTTGTATGATAATGCATATAAATATGTTCGGAAATTTATAATATTAAAATCCTAACTTTAGTAGGATAGCGTAGTTACATCAATCAAGGGTTAAAAATAGGGCTACAAGCCTTGTGTCAATCAATTGACACTTGGATCGATCAATCGAGCTTCGTGGTTTGCAGTTACCTTTTTGAATTGAATCTAAACCCCAAGGTTGTTTTCATGACTCTAAGCTTCGTATAAAAGCCTACATAGTTCAGAAACTTATGCTTGTTACATCTTGATCACACAGAGCATACTTAGGAATATAGAGTGATTTAGGAGTGATCTCTAGCAAATCTCTGCTAGAATTCTGTTATCTTTTATATTCATCATTCATCTAGACCAGTGGGTATGCGTATAAGGTGTTTTTCATCTGTTGTTTTTGAGACTACAATCAATGCAACACCCAAACAAGCAATAATCACACAGAATGCTCAGATTAGATGATTAACTTGGAGATCAAAGTGTTGGTGGACAAACAAATCTTGTGCTCTTCACTTAACCGGTGTTGGAAACTCGATTGGTGAGTTTGACAATGGTCTGTGTCAATGTAATTAGGAGTTTCTAAAGTTTAGAAAATTGTTAACCTAGTTGTAATATCTCGTTCTGGTACAGTGGATTTGATCTGCCTAGACTAGGTCCCATTATTTATAAATTTGGGATTTCCAAGTAAAACTTGCTGGGATTCAATTGAAACAATATAGTAACAATCAAATTTAGTGAATGAAAATGTCTTGTGAATTCTAATAGATAATTTTTCAGCTCTTTTAAATTCTGCTCAATTTACCAACTAATCAATTACCATTATATTTGTGAAAATAATAGTTTGCAATCCAATTCCAATTCACAAATTTAATATGCACAATAAATAAACAAAGTAAGGTGAAGAGAGAGTATGAAAGACACCCAATTTTCATGGAAAACCCTCAAGAGAGAGTATAAAAACCATGGGACCTCACAAGGCTAGGAACAATCCACTATAGGGAAAGAGATTTATAACCAGGTCACAACTCCATACCCTCCAACTCCTAATTGATCTCTTGACACAACTAATACCAAATCTTCAGTACCCTTGAAGATGCAGAGGTCATCAACTGATTTGTCTACAGCATTCAGTACACTCAAACCTGCTTTTCTATCTCATTCAGCATCTCTATACTTATCAAAAAAAAAAAAATCAGCATCTCTATATTCTGTTGAATCATCAGTTGATTATAGTAAAGTTGAATTCTCGGCTTCCTTGATGTGTATTCAATCACCCACACATAAACTATATGATTCCTAGATTGAGTATCCCAAACATATACCCAAAAGTGGAAAAATAGCAATACCCTAAAATCCCATTCTTGATTTCCTCGCAAATCTCTCAAAAATGTGCAAGTATGCTAAACCCTAAAAGATTTTTCAAAAAATTATGTTTAATCTGACCTAAACTTATATTCATGAACAATGAAAGAGTCCAAACCATTTTAGGTCCTTTAAAAACATTTTAAACAATGTTTTTCAAAAGTCCCATTCACAGTAGGATTCGACATATCAATCACCTACTCTCTACTGCTGCTCATACTGTGATAGAATTGGTGACACTAAGTTTTTGTGTTATCAACATAGAAGAGTTCTTGAGGAAATATGTTACTGGATAAATTCGACGCATATAAAGAACCAACCCGCTAAGCAAAGAAGCAGTAGAAAGAATTTCAATAAGCAAAATAAGAAAAATGAGAAGAAGAATGTCAAGCCACCAAAAAAGCCACAAACACACAAAAAGATAATTCTTCATATACTTTAGTGAAAAAAAATGTTGTGTGGGTAAGCAAGGAAAGACTTAACAAAGTTTGTGAGGATTCCATTGGATTCCTTGGGGAATCAAAACCAAAATCTATTGGGATAATCCAAAAGAAAACTAGGCAGTCTTAGGGAAGTTGAATGGTAAAATTATTTAATCTTTTAAGACCATATGCTATACGTGGTATAACTATAGGAGTTTATGTATTTTTTTATAATCAGTTTGACTATGCCTTGAGTTTTGATATGATAATCAAAAGAACATCCAGAGTCTAGCTGAATTTATGGGGGACATGTACATGTAATTTCTTGATTGAATGTTAAACACTTATATTTGGTTAATAAAATCTAAGTAGGAGTTTGTTTATCCATTTTCAGTTAGTGGTGTTTTCAATGTTAAACACTTGTATCACTTATCAAAAAAAAAAAATGTTAAGCACTCGTAACACTCACAAACTAACTTACACATAAATGTACTTAAGTTTGAAATACGAACTGAGATATATGCGAAGATTAACTCGTTGAATTAGATGTTCATGGGTATTTAAGATAAAATAAATAAATATATAAATAAAATGCATGAAAAACAGTCAAGGGGAAAAAATAAATGTGGCCGAAGCTACCTAGACACAAAAGAAAAAGGATAAAATAAAAAATGTCTAAGCAAACATGATATAAGTGTGAAAAATGTAGAAGACTTAAAAGTTAACGAGTCTTCTATTTTAATTTATATTTTTCAATGTTATGTTCAGTTTCTAAAGTTTTATTACGAGATACGAATTGGGTTGGCAAATTTTGTGTCAACAACTAGAGCCTGTGACTTTATTTTTATGTTTAGATAAAAAAAATTTGATGATGCATATTGTTAAAATATATATATATATTTCAACACATATAAATGTTCTTGGAAACTTCTTTAAATATAGGACAGGGCACTCCATTCAATGGAATGAAATTATTAATAATAATAATAATAATAATAATAATAAACAAAAACAAAGTGTAATGAAAATCTTAGGATTTTAAGAAATTCAATTCAAAAAGGAAATTGCAATCTGCATAGCTCAATGTCGATCGATTGACACCAGTTCAGTTCTACCCTCAATTGATCCTTCCATTGAATGGAGTGCCCTGTCCTATATTTAAAGAAGTTTCCAAGAACATTTATATGTGTTCAGAAAGCCTATGAATGCACACTACAGATTGATCTCTTAGAGCACACTATGGCATATAGAGGGATTTACGGGTGCTCTCTAGCAAACTCTATTATTTGTTTTCTTTCATATTCATCATTCATCTAGACCGATGGGCATGCATATAAGGTGTTGATCATCTGTTGTTTCTAAGACTACAACCAATTCAACACCAAGCAAGCAATAGTCATACAGATCACTCAGATTATACAACTATCTTGGAGATCAAAGTAACTAGTGAAGAAGCACGTCTTGTGAATAACATATCTATTGATGGAGTGGACTGAAGGCTCTGAACTCGAATGAAGAGTTGGTGATTGGTCTATGGTCAAGAGGTAACTAGAGGTTTCCAAGGTTTGAAAATTTGTTAACCTAATTTTAATATTTGTTTCTCGTATAGTGGATTTGATCTATCTGGACTAGGTCCTGTGGTCTTTCAAGGGTTTCCATGTAAGAATCTCTGTGTCTATTGCCTGATTGTGCTCTATCTACTTGATTGCATGATAGATTGATTGGATTTCTTAGTAGAAAGTTAGTTTAGTTTTTGAAAAGTTGTTCATTTTAGTTAAGATTCAAAAATTAGTTAAAATCCATGAACTAGCTCATCAAGACCTATTCACAGCCCCTCTAGGTCTATATCACGGCCTTGTGTAACTCTACATCAGAGCCTAGAGTTTTGGTCCTACAACCCTCAATACCCAATATATCCCTCCTATCACCCATGATTAACGGGAAGCAACATCAGTAACAGCTTTTTTAGCAAATAGAGATAGCTTGTAGTTAGAATATTAAAGCACCTTTTGTTTGTTAATTAAGAGAAGAAGAGAAAGGAAAACAAGGAGTAAGGAAGATAAAAGAAGAGAAAGGAAAACACGGTTCCAATGTTTGGATGCTGCTGGCCTTAGGTTACAAGATACTTTATTATTTGCTGTAATTTCATAAATATTGTTCTTACTTTTGTTATGTACTGGAAGTGGTACTCGTCTAATCTCTTGGAGTCTGTAGTGTGGGGGTATGCCCCCTTTGATCTTCTCTCTAGTGATTGCCATATTTTTTGACATCAATACAATACCTGCTTATGAATATATATATATATATATATATATATAGAAGAAGAGAAGAAAAAGTTAAACATTTTCCACTTTTTTGGTTAGAGACAACGAGTGTAGGGAGGATGGGAAGAGAAATAATGGCCCTTACATATATTTTTTTCAACTACTTGCAATTTGTACTGAATATTGTACTTCTCTTCAAATCGATCAAATCAAAACATTTTCAAGGTGTTAAATTTTTTGGACCAAAAAGTAAATATTTTCCATCCTAGTCCCTCCAATTTTTCTCTCCTAGTTATGAGGGAGAATTTCATGATTTCTCATTACTCTTTCCTTAGTCTAATCAAATGATATGTAATGGCAGGAAAATAAATCAGACAATCCAGAACATATCCTGTGAAAGCTGGAAAGCATACCTGAGAATTATTACGTATGCCATGATCCTGAAGCAAAGAGTTGTCATCAAGTAACTTCTCATTATGGTATGAAAGGCAAAAATTCGCCCAAACATGCTTCCTACAAACAATTGTTTAAAATAAAAATGAAGTTGAAAATGTTATTGGCTAACAATACAAAGCAGAATATAAAACAAAATACATTCAATCTGTCTTAGATTTCCACACAACATAGTTGAGATAAGAGTTTGTTAAATTTAATTGGTCATTAAGTTGGCTTTGATTACACTGAAGCAATATTTGAGTGTAAAAGATGTGCATATTTCAAGAGTTACATGCCTAAATACTTTAGTTTCACATCATAGGTAAAAGATAGAGATATATGTGTTTAGGGGAAAATAAATAGAGAAATACATAAACCATATTACTGAATTCAATATTTGAAATCATTTAGCAAAAGCCACTATCCATTGTTGTTTCTCATTAATTCAGGTTGTTGAAAGGTCCCAATTACTTGACTGTGTTAGAAGTGATAGACCAGACACAAGTCTAATATGCTACATGGACTCTTCAAGAATACATGAAATACCAGTGTAGGAATCATGACATTCAGGCATGAATGATTATGGAACATGTGTCTGACACATTTAGCAGTGTCCTTGTATCAATCTATTTGAATATTTGATGTATCTGACTCTTGGAGACACAACTATACGGTCTATACTCAACATAACTTACTTCCATGTAACATTGGACATAATTTGCAGAATGTGACTACACCAAGTAATAACTTTTATTTGGAATCACTTGACCGAGGAAAAATGTCATAAAAAAAAATAAAATAAGAAAGAAAGAAAAATAAAATTTCCAATGATAGTTGTGGTGAAGAAATGCAATAATAATTTCAGGAGGAAAACTGCACAGATGGTCATTTCAGCGATAAAGATCCCCTTTTTCACTGATGAATGAAGTAATCAAGCTGACTCGGGTTACAATACGACGCAAAGGCACAGTTGAAGGACAAGTCATGGACACGAGAGGAATGCTGGGTCTGTAGGTAGATGTTATCTGTTTATGACATAGTATTGGCGGCTCCCTCATCAAATCTGAGCTAAAAAGGATTCCCTCCATCTTGATCAAATAAAATAAGAAAGAAAGAAAGAACAAAAGAAAGAAAAATAAAATTTCCAATGATAGTTGTGGTGAAGAAATGCAATAATAATTTCAAAAAAAAAAAAAATCATCAAAAATCATGATTGCCTAATATTAGGGGAAGTATAGACATCATTAAACTTTTAAGCAGTACCAGATAAATTGATAATCCTAAGGACCAAATCATTGAATGAATGAAATCTTTCCTGAAAAATTCCCGAGCTACTCCAAGTTATTGACTTGCATGGAATAAGTTTAATTTAAATTGTTCCAACTAAAAGGGGAGGAAAAAACTATAAATCGTGAAATGGTGCCTTGCCTAGTGTTGATTTAGATGCTACTAAAGAGCAGATGACAGCGTTCAAACACCTTTACCTATCAATATTTTTATGTATGCATATATACAGCTTTAGAACCCACTCTTTTGCCATGGTCATTTAAAGCACAATCTACCTTTTAATGATAAAGTGATGGCCCATTGAACCAAATTGCAGTAAAACGTTATCCAGAGAGAGTTATCAAAATCAATTCAAAAAGATTGCAAAGTGACTAAATATATTCATGATTGAAGGGGGAGTTATACCAAGAAATTTGGCTATGACCCGTCTTGCACTGCTCCATATCGTTAACCTTTTTCCTGATGGCCAATTCCAAATCCTTTAAAGTCGTAGAATTCATCACGACCACATTTTACCATTGAAAACCCAACAAATTGTTAATATAATCCACGGTAAGGGCCTTCAGCTTGTTCAAGACTCAAGTTCAACCCAAATTTACCAAGTAGTCTTTCAAAACCTGCAAAGGGAGATCCTGTCATTATCTTCACAAATATTTATAACGAAAATTCATAAAAATAAAATAAAAAAAAATATATTAAAAAAATCATAAAAAAATTCACCAAACAGGATTTGGTTTTCAAACAAGATTTACAGACATTGATTAATTGATTTATAAAAAAAAAAAAAATTAAAAGAAAACCCATACATACAAGTTAGCAGTTGCAGAGAGAGAGGGGGAGGGGGGGGGGGGAAGCTTGAGAGTTGAGAGACAGCGGGCCAGCGGCTGAAGCTTGCGAACGATGAACCCAATCTGGAACAGCAGGCGATGGAAACTGAAAGATATGGGTTTTGAATTTTTGAACAATCTGAAATGATATGCCGATATGGGCTTTGAACTTTTGATTCTTGCAGACAGATAGATAAACTGAAATATATGGGTTTTGAACTTCAGATTCTTGTAAATTTTGTAATTTGCAGTTGCAGGTAGAGAGAACGAGAATAGAGATGGAGGCTGGGGAGGCTGGAATGATTTGCCCTAAAAATATTTTGGTTTTTTGGTTATTCTGCTTGGTTCAGGACCGGCCCTGGGCTTATTTGGCTTGGGCCTTTATTTTAGTACGGTGGCTTAGTTAATTTAGGTTTGATTGGCTTGCGCCTTTATTTTATTTTACAATTATACATCATTTCAATATCTACCTCCAAAAAAAAGTACGAAAATTTCATCAATTGATGCAACTTTAGGCAGCTTCCTATAGCAATAAGATATTTGAATTTTTTTTTTTTGTTGTGTAAATCAATCCTAAAACAAATTTTGTGGAATCATCGTTTTAACTAGAGAGTTCAAAACCATTAAAGTCTTAATTAAAAATTAATATATAAATAAATATTCTTTTATCAACTTATGTGGGTTGACCACATTTAATAATATGGTGTTTTTATAAAAACAATCTTGCCTTATTTAGGGTTCACCACATGATGGCCAGTATTGACAAAAATAATCTTGCCGGATGTTAAAAATTATATGAAATATCATTTATGTCCTTCACTTTATAAGATTAAAAAATAAAATATCTTAGCACAGAAATTAGCTTTTTTTTCAACTTCTTTTGGAGCTAAAATTATTGTTCTTTTAACGAGCCCATCAGCCAACACCTTCGTAACCTAAAGATTGAGTTATTCTCCATTGTCATTGAGA
>JAOTQH010235176.1:0-13289 GCA_025631255.1 Cornus kousa
CAATTCATCTATACTAGCATTTAAATTAATTAGATCTACATTCGAGATGATACCAATATTGGAAAAGAACAAAAATTTGAAACTCCACTCAAAATGTCCGAAATGATTTGGGGGCATTAGCCCCTGGTAGAAACATGTCACATCAAATACGGTTCAATTCGAACTAACATTTAACCTACTCAAGTTAAGGAATATGATGTGAATAATTAGTCCTTGATTTTCTTTTTAATTTTCAAATGTTGGTCCATTTCACCTTGCAAGTACCAAATCCTCAAGCTGAATTTATGCAAATTAATGAAAAATATAAAAATTCAAATTCAAATATAATAGAAAATCTAAAATTTAAGGCCATGTCTTTTCCTTCCAAATCTTGTGATACTTACAAGCCAAAAAATATTCTTGGGTTGAGTTTTACGTGTATGAATATAGGTTTGTTCGTTAGCGCAATTATGATGCAGGTCATGAGGGCATGAGGTAATTAATTAGTGGGGCTTTTTGAGTGGGGTGAACGGGGGAACCACTAACTATTGAATATTACACACAAAAAGAGGCCAATACATTTGTACCACTTTTTTCAATTTTGACTTTTTTTTTTCTTTTTTTTTTTTCCCCTTCTTTTTTGGACTTAGAGAAAAATGGGTTTTGACTGTTGAGTCTTAACTTAAACAGGAAAAAAATGTGATTATTTATTTCATAAATATGGGATAATCAGAGTTTCGTATCATTAATTTCTACTCAACTTTATACGAATTTGATACAAATCTATATATATATATTTATATATAATTATTGGATTTTATTCAAATTAATTATTTTTTTCTTTTTTTAAGATAATTAAGCATAAACTTCCGCTATTAAGACCCAATAATATTTCTTTTACGTCTCAAAGTATTTGATGAGAAAGATTCGAGTCTTCAAAATAGCAAAATGGATTTGTGAATGTATATAATCATAAACTTCAGGTAGGAGGACTATTAACACAAGCAATCTGAATCTCACTTGAAAGTTTTCTAAGTATAATTAAGATAAATATAAGAAAAGATTATAACTTTAATAACTATATGCTAAACAAAATTACTTACCACAAACTATTGAATAGTTCATAAAAAAATAAATTTAAATGTAAATAAGTGACTATTTGATGAGTAATTACCTAACAATTCTTATAATAAATTTGTAAATAACATGTGATTGACTTTCTTTCCAAACAAAATGACACAATACATTTAGATCATCAATGGAGGTTAAGATTTTTGGGCCAAAACACAATAATATATTGGAAAACTTATATCAGTTGTCAAATACAATTTTGTTCTTACATCTTATATTTTATTCTTTGAAATTTTGAAGACGAAGAATTGGAAGATAATGGGCAGGAACAAGGAGAAGTCAACATCACTAATGCTTCACCACCCATTTTCTTTTAAAAAATACAATTGATGGTCCTCCCTCACCTCGTATAGTTGTTGCTTCTTGAAATCAAAACGGTAATGAAAAGAAAGAGATAAAAAAAAACTACTTCAATAGTAAATGAAAAGAAAACTGTTAATACTTTTTATCATTTTTTTTTTTTTTTAATTGAAAAACGTTATAGTGAAGCAGAATGATATCGTAGAGCACTTGTCATCTCTGCAAGATTAAAAATAATTTAATATATTTTGACAAAGCTGAATTACATGGGCAAATTGCATAACTTTTTTCCACTTTCAATTTTTGGTACAATTACCTATGCATTAAGCTTGTTTGGGTTGAGTAATTTGGAGGGATTTGAAAAGAAAAGAAAAGAAAGAATTATGGAAATCATATTTGGGTATTTTTTTAATGATTAGAAAAGAAATGATTGGGAGAAATTTGGAGGAATAGCTATCATGTGTTATCTTGCAAAAAAATAAAAAGAGTTGGAAGGAAAGGATGGTGAATCAGTAGTATTTTCATAATACCAAAATTACTACCTTATACTGTTTGTATCTTATCTTATAATAATTTATAAAACAGTTATTATAATACAGTTATGACAATTAATTATTATTATTTCTTTTATTTTATTTTCTATTCTCTATTTTTTTTCAAATAAGTATACTATAATTTCTTTTATTTTCTCTCATAATTTATCCAAATATGAAAAAAGGTTATTATTATCATTTTCTTTCTTTTTTCTTTTCTTTTTTTTTTTTTCTTTTCTCTTATTACTAATGAATTGTATCTTTTTTTTTTCTGTATATTTATCCAAACGAAGCCTAAAAAAAATTAAAAAGAAGAAGAAGAAGAAGAAGAAGAGAATTTTGGATCTAATCTCATCTGTGTTTACGTATGTATGTATGGTTCTTAAAAGAGTTTTGGTGATATTACTGTTGAAACAATTGATCTAGAATTTGTTGGAGATAACCAGACCTTCTCAAACAGACTAATGTTAAACAAAATACAGACTTTGAGGTGTGTATTCACTTTCCTTAAAGTGTTATTTGCCCTCACTCAAATTGAGTTTACTAACGAATTCTGTAGCAAAACACTTCCAGGATACAACAAAGCCGGAATCTACCGTTAGCAATATGGAAGAATTCCCTTAAACACTCTGTTGAAACTGTTGTAAGAATGATTGAATATAGAGTAGAAGAGAATATAGTATAGATTATATTTTTTGTATATCAAATTTGAATTAGCCACACCTATTTATAAAGTATGTAGAGGTGCATACAACAGACATGACTCTTGGTGCAGAGGTTGTGACTTTTAGTTCCAAAAGTCATATCTCTTCGTAGAAATCCAATAGGCATGTCTCTTTGTAGAAATCCAATGGCATGACTGTTGGTAAAAACCCATTAGGCATGTCTCTTCGTAGAAATCCAATAGGCATGACTGTTGGTAAAAATCAAAGAAACATGACTGATACATTCACTTAATTACCTTTCTCTCACTCCTTATATCCATCCATATATATATATATATATATATTACTATATATTCAACAGTAACACATCAAGATTTTCTAATCATTGTGATAAACAAGCTAATTGATTAATTCTACTTACAACTGAAAACCCGTTACAGATTATGTTGAGACTTTTTATATATGTTTCCTGATTTTCGACTTTCATATACACATTGAACTTCCCAACGTAAACCGTCGGCTTTGATATCACTTGTTAGGAACAACAGAAGCTTAAGGAACATTAAGATCCAATGAAAGCATAAAAAAGGCAATCACACACAAAATACAAGATATACATGATTCAGCTAACATGATCATGCATGTATCCACAGATGACAAAAGATTCACTATATTAATGTAGAGACATTAGGATTTTCTACACTGAACTATGTACACAAACTCTTCTCTAGAGTTTTTCTAGGTATAATACTCCATGAGACTTTCTCTCGCAATCAATATTCACCCTACCAAACCCGTAATTTTTCTGTACCCTTTAACTCCCTTATGTGGCCACCCTTCACTATAAGACTACATGTGTCTCCCTCTCTTAACTCTCAACAATAAGAGAAATATCCATAAAAAGTACAAAACACAATCTCTTATTTGACTAGGATTACAATTCTTTATACCCCAATACTTGTCTAACAAAAACTACCAAATAAAATACAATTTTAATTTTAAAACTTAATTACAGTAGAATTTGAGACACAATTCTTAATAGTTTTCGCTCAAGTTTGTAGATTCAAAGTAGTTTTTTGTTTTTCTAGTTGTATGTACTCTTATAACTTTGTGCCTTACAAAGACATCATATTTGGCTAGAAAATAAAACATCAAAGAAAAGATTGTTTGTGTTTGTGTGTGTATATATGCGTGCGAGTGGAACCAGCATTCTCTCAAGTACCGTGGAGGGAAATTTTCCCACCATCACAGGATGCCACATGTCAACGAAAAAAGGAGACCCAACATTAGTATGATTAAACCAGAAGCCCAACATCCAACCAAATACAATCAAAAGCCCACCGTAAAAGACATCGGACTTCAAGTTGGCCCAAATAGAGGAAGTAGAGCCCAGTCAACCCAAGCCAAATTTAAACGCACTGAAAGTAACGCCCACTACAAAAGGAAATCACAAAGAATCGGGGAGGACGAATACCCACGTACAAAACGGTCAATAACGGCCCCATAGAAATCTCCTTGTAAGTATATAAAAAAGAGGCCAAGAACCAAATGGAGAGGCACTCATTTTTCTGCTCAGATTCTTCTGCAAAATCTGTCTCTCTCCCTTCACAATTCTTTAGTTCTTCGATTATTTGTTTTTTTATTAATCTTATTTTGAGTGCTCGGGTATTTAATTCCTCAAATTAGATCCGAAATCTAGTTTGGAAAAACTTTGCACCTACAAGTGAGTTGTACTATTGAGATTCAAAGTTACTAATTGGATTTAAATTAGTTTTTTCTATTCTTGTCTTCTTTTTAAGTTTTTCACATTTAGATACATACTTTCCAGTCGACATATTCTATAATATAATTAGAAATGGTCACAACTCACAAACAAAATATACAATTTTATAATAACAAAAAATAATATGATTACAAATAATTTAAATTAAAGAACAATAAAACTTGGGGTTAGAAAATTTTGGTCCAATACTCCAACAATTCTTCAATCCTCTTTTTTTTTTTTTTTTTCAATTTTTGTAAAAAATTGCCACCTTCAAATCTTTGAAGATTCCCAAAATATCGAAATTATGTGAATAAAAGGGAGTTTGGAGATAGTGAGATTGTAATGAATGCTGAAGAGAAAATGTTGTAATAGAGGAGGGGAATGGATACAAAGGCGGAGCCAGGATTTCATTACAGGGGGTCAAAATGTACTTAGATTAAAGTGATTCATTAAACTAAACACAATGACTTCACAATATTACAACAATAAATGTAATTAATAAGAGAAAGAATAATCATATACATATAAGTGCCAAAAAAAAAAAAAAAGATAAGATTTGATTGACGAAAGGGAAATAGGAATGTAACTATTAAAAAATAATAATAAAAAATTAAATGAATATAAAGAGTAAAAAGAAGGAAAAAAAATAAAAAGAAATAAGAGATAATCTTAAAAAAAATAAAAAGAAATAAGTGATAATCTTAATAATTGAAGATTTTAGGAGGGGCATATTATAAAATTTTCATACAATATATATATATATATATATATAGATATAACAAAAAATCATACATATATATAAGGGAAGGGAAGAGGCATGGCCCCTTGGGTAGGGTGGCAAATTACGACACAATTCGCCAACACGATTTAAACACGACACGCAAGTTTGGATTAACCTTAAACGGGTTCGGGTCATAAATGGGTTGACACGATTAACCCCTTTTTTTAACCGTGTTGGGTTAGGGTTGAGGAGTTCAACACATGTAACCCGTTTATGACCCGCTTAACTCAACGTATTATAATCGTGAATATGACTTATATAATACGTAGTATATTACCTGTATAAACCCAATTAATATGAATAGTCAAATTATTTCAACATAAACCTTGTCTACGCCTTATGAATTTTCTTCTTATTTTGAATATTTAGGTTAATTGTAACAAAAGTTTTCTATTATTTATTATTTAATTAAATATTAAATGTTTCGTTTTGATAAACAAGTTATTAAATGGGTTAACATGTTTACCCTTTTAATAAACCGATCGGGTTAGTGTTGATAGTTCTTACATGATTATTAAATGGGTTGGGTTTGGATTTACCTTTTTAATATAATACCCTTATATCGACACGACACGATCATGACCTACGAACACGAATTGCTCCCCCCCACCCCCCAGGCGAGCATGTGGCTCCACCCCTGAATGGAGAGGCTCTAAGTCTGTAATGAGTGAAGGGTTAAAAAAGTTATATGTTGTAACAAGAGAGGAGTGAAAAAAAAAAACCTAAGGAATTGGGAAAAAAAGAAGATAAAAGTTAATAATAGAAGATGGAAAGTTTTACCAATTCCTACCATTATGATTTGATGTATATTTAAATCACAAAACTCCCTATTACTTTTAAAATCGTGCATAAAACTCTTAGTAAAAAAATAAAAATAAAAATAAAAACTCTGAACTAACGAAACTTATTAAATTACTCCAAACCGTGTCCGTCTCATTAAATGAGCTGTAAAATGTCAGATTTGACCTTGCTATTTAATATTAAATTAAAAACCACCATTATTATTTTAAAATTACATAAATACCCCCAAAATGCTAACAAAAATATTAATTAAAAGCTATTAAATCAAATTTGTTCATATAAATATATATACACACACATACCCCAAGAGAGTATTTTAATTATAAAAAACGAGTGGACTAGTTAAGTACACTCCCTTTGTCCAAAAAAACATGTCCCCTTTTTTTTTTCTTTTTTTCTTTTTTTTTTACCCTTGCAAACAGATATAACCACAGACAAGCATTATAAACTATCCTTGGCCGCCAAATGAAGGATATCAGCAGGAATATAATCAAGAGCAATATCCGTATAGATGTGAGAACGAGAGAGCTTCACCAGAGCATTTGCGACCTCGTTGTCATTCCTACGGACATGGCTAAGATGAGAGAAAGAGAATTGCCGAAACACCACTTAAATATCAAAGCAAATTGGATAAATATCAATCTACCCAGGAGCAACTCCCGTGACAGCGTGAACCACAATCAAAGAATCACATTCAAACAAACGTGATCAAATGAAAATGATAGTGCCCAAAGAACTGCTTTGTGAATACATATAGCTTCAGCAACAGTTGCACTAGCAGCAAGGAAAGGAGAAAAAATCACTGCCTATAAAATATAGTCCATAGAATTGCGAAAGACAGCACCACCTATGATGGCTTCCTCCGACCGATGGTCTAGTTAAATGTAATGTTGATGTCCCTTTTTGAGAATTGCTTACAACTTTATTTCAGTGTACTTTCATAAAGAAAAGAAAATGACAAACCTAAGAAAATTACCTATAGTATTTAACCTCATTTAACAACTTTTTGCCTCTCTCAACCTCCTTGTCAAGTCCTCTTAACTCTCAATCTCAATTCCTCCACCAGTTTTTGTGCCCCTTCTCTCCCAGCATTCAACTCAACATCTTCCAAGGGTAACTCATGCAAATTCTTGTTCATTTCATCAATTCTGTCATCTCTAAAATTTGCCTCATCGACAAGTGCAAGCATTTTTAGCATTAATCTCACCTCTCCACCATCACCATGTGATCATACTTGTAGATGCAAGAATTCTCTCTCTGTATAAACAGAAATTTCTTATAACTCACAATCAGAATGGTCTCCCTCTTTCCTTCTATTCTCTTTCTATTTATAGAAAATTACAGGTGTTATTGGGCCTTTTCATGTAATGATTACTTCCGGGCTCTTAGCTTTGGCAACTCCCCTTATTGGGCCTCCCTCTTCGGCCCACTTACTGATTCTCTCCTGGGAAGTGGGTACATCTGGCAGACCCGATTCTGCCCTAACGGGTGGTATTCGGCCCATGCGGGTTCCCGAACTCTCAATACTTCAATTTAAATTCATCAAGGCTTTGTTTCAACTCTTTCACGCAATCATCTGTCTCAGTAATGCCTGCCTTTAACCTAGCATTCTCTTCTTCTAAAAGCCGAATCTTTTCTTTTGAACACACACCACCCTCTTTCATGCCAATTCTCTCAACAAATATGGCAATTTTTTGCAGCACAAATGTAGACCTTGCATACGTTCATCTTGGGCAACTTTCCGTTGGAAGTCGAAATCCATCACCAACATTGTATTGAGGGTAACTCTCAAGCATCCATATACTATATTTGGAGGAACACAACACAATGCATCCATATACCATATATGGAGGAACACAACACAATGCATCCATAGACAGCAATTTGGAAGACAAAGATGACTCAATTTGGGGGTGGGGTTTGGGCCTTGTTTTTGAAAGTGGTTTGGGCCTTTTTTTTCAGCCCATTAAACTACTGTACATACTTTTTATCTAGACAAATTATCTAAATTTCGAAATTAAAAAAAAAAAAAAAAAAAAAAAAAGGGGGAAATTACATATGAGTAGAGTTAGGAGTCCTAAATAACAAAATGATCTATTTTAAAAGTTTATTTTTCAATTTGATTGATTTAAACAAAATAATTACAAATGCATCAACAATTATTATTAAAGTCTCAAATACCCTCTTTGTAGTATAGCTTGCTTTTTTGTTGTTGAGATGTATGCCTTGGTTGCTGTTTGTTCCCTTCTTTCATAAAATTGCTTAATTATCAATATATATATATATATATATATACACACACATCAAAGAAATTTCCCGAATTATCTTTTCAAAGTGATTTCATATATAATTTGTAGTGAGACCAAATTTATAAAATTATGGAATAAAATTAAAAAGCAAAATAAAATAAATGTACCAAAAACCTACCAATAAACGTACCAATATTATGGTGTAAAAGTCTAATTAAAGACACAAAACACTCTAAAATTGTATAAGATTTTATGGTGTACTAATATTATGGTGCAAGACATATGACTTATCGTTGCATACAATACTTCTTCAGTTCTTTCCTTGAATTTATAGCAAAGATGACCATTGTCTTGGGAATGAAATATTAGTATTTGCTACATTTTTTTGTTGGGATCGTGTGATACCCATTGTATTTGGTTCGAAATTATCTTCCTGATTCCTACCAACGCCCCTATTTGAAAAGATAATTCGGGAAATTTTTTTTTAATATATATATATATATATATTGATAATTAATCCATTTTATTAAAGAAAGAAACAAGCAGTACCTAAAGAAACATATTTCTTGACAAACAAAAAAATAAGTCAGATTACAAAAAAGTTTTTTGAGACTTTAACAATAATTCTTAATGTATTTGTAATTATTTTGTTTAAATCGATCAAATTAAAAAGTAGACTTTTAAAATAGACCATTTTATTATTTAGTATTGTATAGTTTTAAAATATTTTCGATTCTTCATGAAAGTTAGAACTCAAAAGAGATACCCCTCTTCGCTCTTGGGCTGGCTGAGTTTCTCCTTGAGAAATTTTTGGGTTGGAGGATTGGTAATGGTCAGCAAGGCTGGGAGGACAGATGTTTGTCAGGTACAGAAAAGATTGAGTTTAGAGATGATAAGTTGACATATTTAATTTAAATTAAGCAACGAATATTGTGTTGGGACGATTTTATTGTTAAAGCAATGTGCAACAGAGAAGACTATACAAGCTTACCTTTTAACTAAAAAAACAAAGATGACTATATTCCCATTTTACAAATTCTATTGGAAAATGCATTAGGTAGAAAATGATGACACACGATGATCCTCCACAGTAGTTGCCTTTCTTTGTGCTCATAAGAATGTTGGTTGTTTTCTAAGGATGGAGAATTGAGACCGTGGCTCACGCTGATCCACCCCCACCCCGGGCAATTTCGTCCTCTTTGAGGGCATGTAAGAGTCGAAACCCCAACCTGCTCATGGCTTTGTTCCTAGCTAATTTACCACTGGATCACTAGAATATGTTTTAAAATCGAAATGGTCATGAATCCATTAAAACAACAAGGTTAAGTGTGCTTACCGTGAACTAATACTAATATAGGTGAACTCCAAAAAGTCTCTATTTTGAGCAGGAAAAAGCAAAAAATATATATTGTGCCGTGGAAAGTGAGGACCTAGTACATCAACTTTTGAAGTGGTCTTATGTTCAAATAAATCTGAATTATTAGATTGTAATGGGACTAAAAGAGTGGAAACAGAGTGGAAACGGTATAGAAAAGTAAAAGTCATACAAAAATTATATAATTTCATCTTTTAGTTTTTGTTATTATTGAAATTAGAATTAATAATGTTAAAAGATTTTTCTTAGGAGGAAAAGATTGCTTTATAATGTGAGAGATTATTTTGTAATTGGCAATTATCGTAAACAAAACAAGCCTAAGTTGAATTGTAATTCAAGTTACTATATTGGGATCGACGGTGACTACTTGTTCAAAGTTATCATGAAGATCATTTGAAGAAAAAGGCAAGAATAATACATTAGGAAGTGTTTTAAACCGACAATGACACATTCTACGCTTGGTAGTTATTTTAAACTTACCATACATGTTTTTAAGCTTAAAAAAACCAAATTTCAAGTTTTGGCCAACTTGAACCGGTTCAGCCCCTCTGAACCAGGTTAAGGCTTCAAGTTGGTTTCGAAATAACCAACTGCCAAACTTGAACCAGTTTAGCCCCTCTGAACCGGTTCAAGGTGTCCTCTACTTTCAGTTTCCTTTTCCAAAATTCTTTTCTACTTGTTCTAGAATTGTACCAAATCATATGCACAAATTTTTCCATATTTTAGAGGGATTAGGTTATTCTAAAATCTACATAAACTTTGTCACACACATAGATTTATTCACGGCTTTTGCACTATCAAGTTATTATTCTTAAAAGCCTTAGAAAGATCTTTTGGTTTTTAGAGAATTTTTTATTCATCTTTCTAGAACACATACACATAAACACATAGAGAGTTTAGAGTTGTGGCATTCAAATCCTGATCATGATCATATAGTTGTATCTACATCGATCAGACAAAAGCAGATCTAGTTTTACATTGAATTCAAACGATTGAAGAATAGAAGTAAAAGCGATTACACTTTGAAAGGATTGAAGCATTCGTGGAGTGTTCTCTAATCTACCTGCTACTTTTCTACATATATCAAGTATAAGCCTGAGGTCAAGTTACTGTTGGACAGGGAGTCGCAAAGTCAGAGGATTGTCAACAGTTGGTGTTTGGTAGAACGGTAGGGTGTGAGCCAAAGTCAAAGTTTAATTTACTTTGTTTCAAGTATAGTGGATCGGTTTACTTTGGACTGTACAATCCACAAGGTTTTTCCCATACAAACAACTGACGTATTTTATCAACTGGGGTTTCCTCACTACAATCCTGGTGTCGTCTCTAACTTTTTACTCTGATTTATTTTATATTGCATGATATTAATTTATTAATTACTAAAATAAAGAAAGTTAGAAAAACACAAGATCTGTTTTAAAAATAATCAAAATTTTCTAAATATTCCGCTACGTACAACTCACAATAGTGTGGTGGTGTAAGAAGATAATGGTGAAGGTGGCAGTGGTGGAAGGCAATGGTGAAGGTGGCGGTGGTGGAAGGCAATGGTGAAGGTGGCGGTGGTGGTGGTGGAAGGTAGTGAAGGTGGCGGGCGGCGGTGGTGGTAGAAGGCGGTGGCGGTAGTGAAGGCTGTGGTCTTGGTGGCAATGGTGGTAGTGGTTTTTGAACTTTAAATATGAGGGTTTTTTGGGAAGTTGATCTTTTTTTAAAAAAAAAAAAAAAATTACTTGGGAATGGAATAATCAATCCATAGGTTTAGTTGTAAAATATATTTTCATTCTCAATAATGGATTTTCATTCCAATAGAATGACGATTCCCATTTTAAATTGCAAACCAAACAAAAGAATGGTTAGAATGAGTATTTCATTCCATTACATTCTTGCACACGAAATGCATTAGAGAAAATGGCAAGAAGGCGTCCATGAATTCATTAATGCATCATTTCTTATATTAAAATTACTATAACTACCTTTTAAACTATAAATTTAACTTCAGTTTTTTTCTAACATATATAATCTAATTATTTATCATTTTTTTATATATTTTTTTCTCAGGTATTGTAGAAATAATTTATTTGACACACATAATTGTTTTTGGGGGGTTTTATCAAAAAGATAATTTATTCAACAAATATACTTTTCATTTTTATTTATTTATTTATTTACTTTTTTTGTCTTTTGTTTGGTCATGTCACAGGGAGATAACTTGTTTATTTATTTTACCTTTTTACCTTTTTACCTTTTTAGTGTTGTCAAAAGAGTGAATTTATTCAAGAGATGTAACTTCTTCTTCTTCTTCTTCTTTTTATTTAAATAATGCCAAAGCAGATAATTTATTTATATATTCATGTTATTTATATATTTTCTTTACTTTTTCTTTCTTTGTCCCCATCTGCTTTTGTCCCTGTTCCCTTAGGTTAAATAAACTCGGCGTGTATCAATAAGTTCGTTATGTGGGTGGTTTTCACGTGATTTTTGCTTTTGTTTTACTAGATCTGCTCCTATTTGGCTTGTTTCTAGGTAGACTGGGTGGATCTAATATTTTCTCCAGCTAGATTTATGATCTATGTCGATTTTTATTGTCCTAACTTGATTTGATCTTATGCAGGGTTTGGTTGATTTTTTCTCTATTCGAGGCGCCTTGTAAATATAACTTTAGAGTTGTTGTCTTGACGATGGCCAGACCTTTAGGTCACTCCTGTTACTCCTTTTCTTCCTTGGTGGTTTCCATTGTTAAGTTGTGGCTCTTTTTCAACAAATTTGAAGCATGTTCTTTAATTTTTTATTTTATTTTTTCATGATTTATGTATTTTTTTTTTTTTTTACCTCTCTGCTGTTATTGTTGACTTGACTTTTGTGACTTTAAAAAAAAATTAATAATAATGAAAAAAGGAGGATTGGTGTGGATGCATTGACAAATTTTCTTTTAGTGGTGGGGGTTACCTTTCTTTAGTGTTGTCGAAAGAGAGACGGATTACAAACGACAACGAAAGGAAAAAGATAGGAAAAAGGAAAAGACAAATCAATGTGATTTTCTTGTCACTATCTATAATAAAAGGCCGGATCGGTTTGGATTAACAAATTATAAAAAGCTATTACTAATGTAGCTTTCATGAAAACGTAGAAGAGACAGTGGAACAAATTATATTGCTAATGTAGCTTTCATGAAAACGTGGAAAACTAGTAAAAAGAAAATGCCAAAACTTTCTCTTGTAATATATAAACTAAAGAATAAAATAATATTTCTTTTAAAAAATGCAATACAATATTGGTCCTTTCAAAAAAAAAAAACAAAAAATGCTCCACTCTGTCATAATTACTTTTGAGTCAACTTATTGCTAATGTAGCTTTCATGAAAACGTAGAAGAGACGGTGGAAGAAATTAAAAAAAAAAAAAAGCAAATACAAGAAGAAAACTAGTAAAAAGAAAATCTCAAAAGTTTGGCTCCTGATATATAATGTAAAGAATAAAATAATATTTCATAAAAAAACATAGAATAAATTACAAATAGGTACTGTAGAATACAATATTGGTCCCTTTAAAAAAAATAGAAGACTCGTCATAAATCATAATTTTATGTTATAATTAATAAGTCATAATTGATTCAAAATGCTTCCTTAAAATTTTTATCACAAAAAACACTGCCACAAGAACATTTTAGGTTACTAAAGAACCAATTGGCCTAGCGGTATCACTCCTTCCTTCTCTATAG
>JAOTQH010235185.1:0-13288 GCA_025631255.1 Cornus kousa
GGTTACTACTGCATGGCTTCTCATTCTGCTTCTCTTCAGGCGAGTCTTTATGGCAACCTTCATTCTGAACTTTACATTTAGGACAACAACCTTGCTGGATCAAGGCAATCTGAGCCTCCCAAAGCTGCCTTTCCAACTCAGCAACTATTTTTTCCATAGATATTGCCGCGTTAGGAATTTCTAACTTTCCACTGGTTGTTGGATCTGCCGAGTCCACCTTCTTTTTGGAATGCTCCGGGGCCATAGAGGCAATGTTTGTTGTAACGACCTTAGGGAAAGGGTTACCACCAACACCCATCACTTCTGATTTTTCTAGAAACTTCAGCCTGCCACTTTAATTACTTTCTGCACAATATTGCGAAAGACCACACAATTATTAATGGAATGGCTCCAGAAATTATGGACTTTGCAATACTCTTTCTCGGCTATTTCAGATGCCATTAGCATCTTGTGGCCTGCCAAAAATATTAGTTATTTGTCAGCTATGAACATATTAAAGATTTGTCTGGTTTTCAAAATGTCAAAAAAGTAACTTCTGGAAGGGTCTGCCCCCTTCCATTTGGAAACAGAAGTGGCCTGCAAATTGGCCATGTCTGATTTTGGTTTTGCCAAAGCCTCACAAATATAGGCTTTCTTTATGTTGAGCTCCGTAATATTAACTTCCAAGTCTTCCTCCTTTTTAGTGGTAAACACCACATAATTAGGATCTCGATAGTAAGTGCCCTTGGAAGAAGCCTTACGATCTTGCTCTTTATGAAGGAGATCTTCGTACTTAGCCACTTTACTGGCCAAGTCAAATAAATCATGGAAATACACTCCTTCAAACTTCTTACCAAGCTCAAATTCAAAGCCATTAACAGCCATTTTCACATACTCTTCTAGTGGCAAGGACAGATTGCATTTGTATTTAGCCCTCCTAAATCTGGAAAGAAATCTGATCACTGACTCTTTAGGTAACTAATGAAGTCTGGAAAAATCCGCCATGGACACCTCAAGCTCGGTACTATAGAATTGAGTATGGAACAGGTCCTTAAATTACTGCCAACTTTGGATAGAGTTGGCTGGCAAGTTAGAATACCACTGGAAAGCATAGTCAGTCAATGTATTTAGAAACTTCAGCCATGGATTGGCTGCTGCTTTTACACATTGGACAGTGAAATAGCTGATATATTCCAATGTGGATTGTTTGCCCTCTCCATTGAATGTTGTGAATTCTGGAATTCTGAAATTCCTTGGAAATTCAACTTCGTCTATGAACTCCGGATAAGGCTTTCTATAGGCTGGCCTTCCACCTCTTCGAGTTAGGCCAAATTCCTGTTGAAGGAATTCTACAAATTGGCCTCTACTAAGAGCCATAGGCTGTGGAAGGTTGTTGTCTGGCCAACCTTGAGGAAGGTTGGCCACTTGATGCCCCCCACCCGCCATAGGTACTGGTTGGCATCAACATGGTTATTCCTGCCATGGTTCCTCCCTCCTTGGTCAAGAAGTGGCTTCCTTGGAAAATGTTACCCTTAACCGCCATTGAAATGACCATAGGTGGTGGCCTTGGAGGAGCAGGTGTGGCTGGCTGAATATTCACAGGTGGAACATTCTATTGTGCTTGGGGAATGTGGTATGGCCATGGTTGGCCAGGCTGATAATGCCAAGTCTGCTGTGGAAGAACCACATGTGAAGGATTCTGAACTTGCTGAATGGTTGGCATGGGCACCGCTGGTGGAACAGTCATCTGTGCCACTGAAGTGTTCACAGGTGTAGCTGGAATATAAGTCTAAGCCATTGGAAGAGACTGCACCTGCTACTAAGTTAGACCTCATGCTTACATTTCTGTTAGTGTGCAAATTGAAGGCCATTACAAGAACAATATAAAGGTTTGCTGAATGGCTGCACACCCATTTCAATAGCCTTTGGACTCTCTTAGCTTCCAGCATTACAATTTTTATGCTTTTCCTAAGTTCCGTTCAAACTTACTATGCTTTTGTGGATGTGGTGTAGCCACATCACCAAGGGTCAAGTCAAACAGTCAACACTTTGACAAAGTCCACCTCAGCAATGCAAGTAATAGTCAATCATTGGGCCTCAAACTTTGGCCCAACATTCGATGGATGGGACTTGACCCCTTCTTAAACTGTCGATCGACGGACCTTGAACCTCGATTCGACCCCTTCTTAAACTGTCGATCGACAAACCTTAAACCTTAATCCAACCCCTTCACAAACTGTCGATTAACGGGCCTTGAACCTCAATCTAATTCCTTCACAAACTATCAATTGACGGGCCTTGAACCTCGATCCGACCCCTTCACAAACTATCAATTGACTGGCCTTGAACCTTGATCCGACCCCTTCACAAGCTGTCAATCGACTGGCCTTGAACCTCTATTCGACCCTTTCACAAACTGTCGATCAACGGGCCTTGAACCTCTATTCGACCCCTTCATAAACTGTCGATCGACGGGCCTTGAACCTCGATCTGACCCCTTCACAAACTGTCGATCGACGGGCCTTGAACCTCGATTCAACCCCTTCATAAACTGTCGATCAACGGGCCTTGATCCTCGATCTGACCCCATTACAAACTATCGATCGACGGGCCTTGAACCTTGATTTGACCCCTTCATAAACTGTCGGTCGATAGGCTTTGAACCTCAATCTGACCTCTTTTCAAACTGTTGATCGATGGGCTTTAAACCTCAACTTGACCTTTCCATAATTTGTCGACCGACGGGCCTTGAACCTCAATCTGATATGGCCACAAACCATCAATCGATGGGCTTTGAACCTTTATCCGAGCAACGAAGAGTTCTGATAGGGCTCTTCGAGCAACAATGGGATGTAGAAGGGATTTTGGAATAAAGTATGGAAAATTAGTAATGTCTTACCCACTAAGGCAAGACCTTGTTTGAGGATAAGAGCCAAAGACAGCTGGAATAGTACAATTGCCTTTACAGCTTGCCATTTTTGGATTATTCAACTAGAAAGGTATACTTGGCAGTTAATCCAAAAATATAGGGATTAGGGCAACATGACCCAAAGAGGTATGACCCTGACCCGTTCTCAAGATGGAGGCCCAACAATGTACCACCTGAATGACCTAGGGCTATAAAAAGGAGGCAATGAAGAAAAAGGTGAGTAAGAACTGACGTTAGCTTATTCCTTACCATTGCTTTAATTCTCTGATTGGACTGGTTTTCTCTCCCTTCTTCCACCTTTTTGCATTCCTCACCTTGTCTAGTGATATATTCCCAAACCCCCTCTTAACTTTTCCACTGTTGATGAGAAACAGTTATCTACATTTGGAGACTTCACTGGGGATTATCCTAGCAAAAGAATGAATCTAGATGACGTTCCTCCTCCGGCACAGACAGAGGTGTCTACAGTTGGATCTACCGGTTTCAAGGTTGTCAGTACCAAAACCGCCAGCCACCAAGCCATAAGTGCCAAAGCATCTAGCGCTAGAGATACTAGCACTAGGGCTGCCAGCACTAGGTCTCGTTCCTCGAAATCTAGACATATATCCGGCACTGACGTTGTTTTGGAATCTATGTAGAATATAAATCACCAGTTCATGACCTGAATGGAAAGGTTCGAAGAGGCTTTCCATATTCTTGATAAGAAGGTTTTGACAATGCCAACCATGATTCCGACAGAGCTCGCTTTGGCGACTCCGATGGTATTCGCCACCACCACTCCGGCTGGAGTGACTTTACCCCTATTGCATGAGCAACAGATCACGAAGTCACCAAGGGGTCAATATTATAGTACAGACCTATCATAGCCCACTCTAGAACCCTACAACCCTACACTATAGGTAACCCCTATGGCTTTTCATGCTTTTGTGCCTTAAGGCAAAGAACCCATGTTTTGCTCCTCACCTACTTATGCTCAGGCAAACCCTAAAGCACACCGTCTTCTCCCCTTCTACTCTTACTCTACCTCAAAAGAAGTGTTCACGCGATCTAAGGTACGTGATCTCTTCAAGAAGGGCACACCAACTTCTCACACCTTGGATTTTGGCAGCGAGCCTCCTTACCCTCTTGCTATTGCACAGACTCCATATCTGTAGGGATACTTGGTCCCCAAATTCCCATAATTTAATGGCAAGATTGATGATCCTAAGTAGCATGTCATGCGCTTTGTTGAGGCTTTAGGTTATTTCGATGACAATCACGTGGTTCGTCTACGCGAATTCTCCAAGTCTTTAACTGATTGGGTGTACCGTTGGTATTTCAACCTTGAGCCAGACTCCATTAGCACCTGGGAGCAGCTGAAAGATCATTTCCTCACCAATTTCTTTCAGGTTGAAGAGCGTGTCACCACCTTGTCTCTCACAAAGGAAGCTCAGGAAGACAATGAGGATGTCCTCGCCTTTATCAACCGATTTAGTGATCGTGCAGATGAGTGCTTTAAAAGTAGCAATGAAATGGACTTAGTTGATATATGCATCTAGGGCATGCTTTAGATTTATAAACTCCATCTTGTCAACCTAACAATTGCTAGCTTTGGTGAGCTCAAGATCGCAGCCTGGAATCTTAAAGATCTCAAGCCAGTCGCTGCTAAGTATGAGCCTCTGAAGTATGATGCTCCTAAGTTTGAAGTTCCAAAGCCTTCCAACCGCAGGCCTACACTTGCAGTAACTATCAAGGAGCGCCCACGAAAGCGGTTTGACAAGTCCCAATCCAAGACACAAGGAGAAGATCCACCACCTTTCCCTATCCGCATTGAGGAAATCAAGAATACACTCGCCCAATGGGTCAAGGATGGAATCATTGTTTTACCCACTTTGCGTTATGAGCCCACCCCAGTAGATAGAGCTAACACTAATTTCTGCGTTTACCACCATAGTGTCACTCTTCCCACTATTAATTGCTGGGGCTGCGTCATCTGTTTCAATGACAAATGGCAGCTGGTGATCTTGAAGTCACACCCCCTAAGGATGTTCATCGATTCCCATACCCTGATCATTTTATGGCCATTATCACCTATGATGATGAGCTTGCAGAGATAAATTTAGGCCATGATGCAGAACCTTCAGAAATGGATGTGTATCCTTTGGTCGCTTCTGCCAAACCCAACTATCTTACACTAAAGAAGACGTTATCCTTTTTTGATGCTGATAAGCAGAGTCCAGGTACCCAAAAATCAACCACTGTATGTGCTGGCCTCCATCAAGGGGGTAGAGTTCAAGCACATTTTTCTTGACAATGGTTCCTCCATCAATGTTATGCCCCTCTCCACCTTTCGCAAAGCAGGCATCTCTGAGGATCGTCAGATCAAATAGGCAATCGAGGTTGCAGGGTTTGGCAATGATCTTCGCCGCACGATGGGCTATGTTAATGTTGATCTAGCTATTAACAAATTCCAAGCCTCCATGAAGTTTTATGTTATTGATAGCAACACATCTTATCACATCCTGCTAGGGTGTGCATGAGTACACTGCTTTGGCATTGTCCCTTCTACTTACCATTAATGTTTCAAAGGCATTTGGAACAACAAGGTTGTCACGGTCCCGTGTTTAGATTGCCCTTTTGCCACCTTTGATGCTCATTACACTGATGCACTGTTTTTCAATGACGTTGATGACTACGCGCAAGACTGCGATGCGACCATTATCAGTACCCCGTTACCTACCTGGGCTGATGCCCAGAAAGGCATTCTTCATCCCCCCTCTCCAGTTCAGACCAGCGATGCCCTACGTGAATGCAAACGCGTCAGTCTCCCCAACAGTCGTGTCATTTACCGTTTATAACAGTGCCCATAGTCAGCAGAGGTTCACTCTACAGACTCCCCAGCATACCAGCCTCAGATCCTTGAGAAATCACTATTACCAGACCTTGCTGAAGTTAATCTTGCCTATCCCAATGAGCAGTCTCGCACTACTTTCCTCTCGGGTACACTCAGCCCTCAAGATCGCTCTCACCTTATCTTTCTCTTGCAGGAATTTCGTGATGTATTTGCATAGACATACAGTGAGATGCTAGGGCTTCACCCATCATTGGTCTCCCACCACCTCAATGTCTTACCCAACGTTCGCCCAGTTAAGCAAGGCTCGTAAACTTTTCGGCCAGAACTTGAGCTACAAATCAAAGATGAGGTCCAGAAGTTATTGGCCGCTGGTTTTATCAAGCCTATCATGCACCCTACGTGGTTGGCCAACATTGTCCCTGTGCAGAAAAAGAATGGCCAAATTAGGGTGTGTGTTGATTTCAGGGATCTTAACAAGGCTTGCCCAAATGATGACTTCCCTTTGCCCATTATTGACACCCTGGTCGATGGCACTGCAGGCCATGAAATGTGCTCCTTGATGGATGGCTTTGGTGGTTACAATTAGATCCGAATGGCAGACGGTGATGCAGAAAAGATCGCCTTTCGAACTCCTCTTTTTAACTTCCACTATACTATCATGCCTTTTAGTTTAAAAAATGCAGGTGCCACTTACCAGTGCGACATAACTACTATCTTTCATGATTTACTTCATCACAGTCTTGAAGATTGTGTGGATGATTTGGTCTTAAGTCCAAACAGGCAGCTAACCATCTCCATGACTTACGCTAAGTGTTCGAGCGTTGCCGCTAGTATAATCTCAAAATGAATCCCCTCAAATGTGCTTTCGGTGTTAACCATGGAAAATTCTTGGGTTTCATGGTCACTTGCCAGGGTATTGAAGTTGATCCAGCTAAGTCCAAAGTAATTCTTGACACCTTCTCCAATGACTCCCAAACAGCTGAAAAGCTTCTTGAGCAAAGTTTCTTATCTTCAATGATTCCTGCCAGCCCTTATTGAGGCAACCTATGCCTTTGACACCATTGTCAAAGGAAAATCAAAGTTCTCTTGGACAAACATTCATCAGGCGGCCTTTGAGAGGATCAAACATGTGTTGCTATCCCCACAGATCATGTATGCTCCGTAAAAGGACCAGCCCCTCCTCCTGTATATTACCTCAACCCCTAGATCCATAGGGGCACTGCTCGCATAGGAGGTCAATGATCAAGAACGCCTGGTCTATTGCATTAGTCGCCTGATCTGTGATGTTGAAAATCGGTACTCCCTTATTGAAAAGCACTGCCTTGCCTTGGTTTTCACCGCGCATAAGTTTCTACACTACTTTCTTGCCCATCGCATTATTCTCCTCACTAAATGCGATCCCTACAGGCACCTCCTCTCCAAACCTATGCTTACAGGCAAGGCCACCCGATGACTTCTCTCCCTAGCAGAATTTGACTTCACCTACCAGCAGCCTAAGGCCATCAAAAGCCAAGCCCTCACAGATTTGCTAGCTCAATTCCCCAATGAGGCTCATGAACCTGTGGATGAGCAGTTGCCCCTCGATGACTTATAGGTCGCCTCCCTTAAGCAACCCCAAGAATGGCACCTGTCTTTCGATGGTTCTTCCATAGCGAGGGGAGGAGGTGCGAGCATTGTACTCTCCTGCCCAACCCTCACCTCCACCACTGCTATCAAACTTGACTTCAAATGCACCAACAATGAAGCTAAATATGAAGCACTCATCCTCGGACTCTTAATAGCACTCAATAGATAAATCTCTCAGTTATGGATCGATGGTGATTCAAAGTTGATTGTCAAACAGACTTCGGGTGAATTCATAATTCGCGAGCCCTCCTTAGCTTCGTATCGCACGATCATTCAAAAGCTTCTTTCTCGGTTCAGCACCGTTTGCCTATCTCATATCCCTCGATCTGTCAATCGATACCCTGATGCTCTTGCCACGCTTGTCTCAAAACTTGACATCTCCAGCAATACCGAACATATCACCGTTCATAAGCAAACACAACCTGCCATCGCCAGTCTTCTTCCTCCTGAAGACTTCACTGATTGGCGGCACCTGATTATCTATCAAATGCAGACCTTCACAGGTTCCTTGCCTCTTGCTCATCTCAAAAACTTCCATCTAATCTAAGGAATCCTCTATCATCGATCCCCCTCCGGCATCCTCATGCGATATCTAGAGGATACAGAAGCCACTGAAGTTCTCCCCCAAGTTCATCAGCAACACTGTGCCACTACTGATATCGCCCTTTATCGACGGCTCCAGCGCTAAGTCAGGCGGCTGCATTGCAGGGCGCATTTTTACCTACTAGAGATGCCCTAATATAGCTGAAATCCTCGACCTCGAGCCAGTTTATTGGTGAATTCCCTTTATCTGCTACCTTCAACACGGCCATCGCCCGGATGATCCAGCCTTTGCCGCCAAACTCAAACACCAAACGCCACGCTTCCAAATTTGTGATGGTCGATTATTTCGCCTCTCTCGTGAAGGGAATCTTTTGCAATGCCTTGCTGGCGCTGAGATTCACGAGGCACTTCACCAAGCCCACCCCCTCGAGCACTAGGGTGCCTATAAATTATTCTAACACTTAGTCCACAAAGGGCTCTATTGGCCAACCATGGAGCATGATGCTAAGACACTTGTTCAGCAATACAAACTATGTCAATACCATCATTATCAGATCCATACTCCGCCCACTGTGCTTCACCCTCTCACCGCCCCTTAGCCCTTTCACACTTGGGGTCTGTATCTCATTGGCCCAATCAACCCAATGGTTCGTTAAATGTATTGGATCCTTACGACTGTGGATTTCTTCTTCAAATGGGTCGAAGCCGTCCCCTTGCGACATGCTACAGGCATCGCAGTTACAAAATTTATTCATGAGCACATCATTACCAGCGATTATCTTGTCAGACAATGGCACCCCCTTTTTTAATTCTTGGGTTGCTCAGCTCCTTCAGCGATATAACATCACGCAATGCTGATCTTCTGCTTACTGTCCCAAAGGCAATGGTCAAGCCGAAACAACCAACAAATCTCTCCTCAAAATACTCAGTGGCACAGTCGCCGAGCACTAGTCTAATTAGGTTGATCAACTACTATTAGCTCTTTGGGCCCATCGCACCTCTAGAAAACGCGCCATAGGCTAAACTCCTTTTTCCCTCCTATATGGCATAGAAGTTATTCTCCCGGTTGAAATTGCCATCCCTGCTGCTGCCTTAGAAGCCCAGAGTGAGGTAGATCACTTCACTCATCTCGAGGCCTTGGATGAGCGATGGGAGTTAGCCAGGCAACATCTCAAAGTTTATCAACACACCTTGGCCAAAGCTTATAACAAGCATATACGACATCGTACATTCTAGGTAGGTGACCTTATGCTCAAAGCTGTCGAACACATCATGCACAACACATCCGCCCCAAAGTTCACCCCCAAATGGGAAGGACCCTTTTGTTGTTATCGAGGTCCAACCCAGTGGATACTGTAGGCTGTAGGGTGATGGGCGCAAGGCTGAACCTATCAATTCTAGTTGGTTAAAAATTTATCACAGTTAGTTATTTGTTGTGCTTGAGTTATTTCGCTTTCAATAATAATACATGCCACCCATACTTCATGTTTATACAAATGTTTAATTTTATTTCATCATCAAAACAACAAAAAGGGGATACATAATGGACCCGCTGGTCATTCACTTGCTATATCTAGCTTATGTATAAGATAGCAGAATCCCTTTACCACCACCAAGCTTGTCGTAGGTTTCTTCTACAAGAGCCCGTTCTTGCTCCACCACTGTAAGGCGAGCTTGGATCTCTTCAACCTCACGCCTGTCCCTAGGAATTTTGGCATCTAATTCTGCAATCTGTTGGGCCTGGAAGGCTTGTCCCACCACTCACTCGCAAGCCTCCAATCTCATGTTTAACCATTCTATCTCCACCCGAACTTTTAGCAACTCAACTCACTCGCGGGCCTCCAGTACCAGCTCTTCTGACCCCTTCCTCGTGCTAGCATAGCAAAAATCTCGAACACTTGCCCTAAGGCTTTGTACCCAAAGTGATGGAACATCAAATGTCTTCTTCCAACCACCTCCACCGTTGCCGGCTGTGCTAAGGAATGTAACGCAACCCAATCATAACCCTTGCCAAGCTTCCTCCACTATTTCCTTCTCCATGGCCATCACCACATGATTTTCTTCTAATTGTTGGTTCCTCTCGCTAGGGAAAACCTCACCTATTGTGATACCCCTCGGATCTGAGACACGGGTTGATCAGGCCCAGACCAAAACCCGAGAGAATATCAAACAATTAAAGTATTTAAATCGAACACGGAATACAAAATTGATTTAAGAATTAAAAATTTAAAAGCTGAAAGGAATTAAAAATAAATATCCTCCAAATATAATTATAAAAATTCGAGATTCCAAAACCTCCATAAGTTTACAATTCGAGAATCCATCCATTTGACCTCTTATAAAAATTCTCAAATCGAAATTGAAATCATAAAAATAAATTCTACAGCTAACATAGAGAAGATTCCTACATAGACGGAGGAATGAATATCTGTATCTGCTTTGCACGTCCAAGCTCAAACCCTGGAACTGACGAACACCTAAAAAATAAAGGAGTGGGTCAGGCCCACATGCAAGTCCTGATCTATTACAATCCAAACAGTAATTCGATACGCAGATACATCCTAGGAAGACTCAACAATAACTAGTAGAGTCCATATATGTATATAGTACACACTACAGGACGCTCGCTAGTCCAGTAGGTCTGTATCAGCCTGAATAGAAGGCAACATGCAAATACGTACCCTAAGGTGGGCATGAGTACCTAGACCTACCAGGGAACAACACCTATGTCCAGTTATCCATCCTAGGCGATATACGCGCCATAACCATGGTCTTGAGACTCAAGCCCAAACCATGACACATAAAATAGATATATAAAATCCGTACTCTTATCATAAAATATCAGCCATCTATCTAGGGGTCTAATATATGTAACACTCCATCCTGAAACCATAGTAGGTCATTCAATTCATAATTGATATGACACATATAGGTGATGGCCTTAACCTTTATAGATAATCCATATCTTAATCCAAATTGGGTAGGACGTAGTATTTGAACCAATCCATTGCCAATATAGATAGGTCTTAATATTTTGAACTAAGCCATCCCTAATATGACACCGTCCCATACCAGTTCATGTACATCCATATAAGTAGGACTTAAACTTTTTATGGTTAATCTAACTCATTCCAAATTAGGTAGGATTTAGTGTTTGAACTAATCCATACCTAGTATGTCACCGTCCCATACTGGTACATACAATCCTCCAGTTAACATAGTTGACAAAAATAGTATTAAATAGTTATCAACACATTCCAAAATACGCACAAGGTAATTTAAACCATATACATAAATTCTAGGAATTCAATACAGACCTAAAAATTATATTCCATCCATTTAAATTGCTAATATGAAGCATATCATTTACCTCCTCCATGAAATCCATTAATTTAAAGAATTACTAGAAACTATTCTATAAATTAATTTTCAACCAAGCATAAATGTTTTCAAGAATTTACTATGCTTAAAAAAATTTATCCAAATATGATTAAAATAGTGATAAATCATATTCCACAAAAATCCCAAGCTCCAGTGGATAATTTTAATATCAAAAATAATGCGCAACCTACGAATTTTTTCTAAATCCATCTTGATCCTTTCCTTAATCCAATTGAGAAAGTATGTATTCCCAACATTTAAAGGTTAATAACACTCATGTGCATCACTTAAACCAATTAAAATTGATTAAAAAAACTCCACGCAAGCAAACAGTGCATAAAATCTAAAACTGGGAGCGTCCAAGGGAGAACAGGCTCCTCCAAATTGAAGAGCCTGCTCTTTAATAAAAAGGGCCTGCTCTTTAAGAAAAAGAGCCAGCTCAAATACCCTAGGAACCGTCTCCACCATCCTTGGGAGCCTGCTCTTCACTCTTTAATTGCCGTTATTCAGTTTTGCTTCATCTTCTTTGACTTCGGTATTTTCCAGGCCTCTGTAATGTTTTAATTAGTTGTTCTAGTGTCCAATCTAAGTTCTAGATTAATCCTAACCCACTAACATGCAACCATGATCTGAATTAGACTCAAGGTTTGAAGCAACCATTACCGAACTTCCAATAGCAACTTTAAGCAACTTACAACAGATTTATTTAGTAAAAATCAAAACTATTTTAAAATCTTGTTCTAGGGTTTAAACTCACTCCTAGATTAGTTACATGACACCGATTATAAAATTTACAAACCTCAGTTTAAAAACAAACTTAACCACAAACTACAGAAAAAATAAATTTACTGAGTATCACAATTAGGCAAAACAGTTACTTCACTGAGATCAAATAAATTCATATATGCATGGAAAACATGTAATTATGTTTTTTTCAATCCGTTTTAGTCTTTATTAAAACCCTGGAGTCTAACTAGGCATGCACAGAACACGAATTAACGGGAAAGAGAAGAACAGAGACTTGCCTCTGATTTCCAGTTAGAAAACTGAAACTATTGTCTCTAAGTTTTCCGTTAACGTTGTCGACTATTGTTTTACACCTCCGGTGCTCTTGGTTCAACCCAAAAGTACTCCGTTACAACCTCCTTGAACCTCTCTGCAAGCTCTCAAGTTTTCACTATCTGCTTCTCTGTGTCTCTCTATCTCACTGCATACGTGAATAGGGTTTTGTTTGTAACCCTAAACATACGTATAAAGAAATTTATATAGGGCGTCATTAAACCCTAAGTTTAATTCTACAGCAACCCTAAGTCGGCTATATAAAACCCTAATGATACGTTAATACTTAACAACCATATAATTCATTAAACCAGAAATCCAACTAACGTATTTAACTAATTAATATAATTAATACAATTACATCAAATAACCAATAAAAATAAAACAGTTAAAACAAAAATAATTTAATTAATTAAATAAATAAATCCACAAGTAATTTAAATAAACAAACAAGCAAATAGTCCAATAAAATGACACATAATCAAATAAAATGCAATTAAATATAATAATTAAATTCCAGAACTATCCTTTTAAAATCAGGGGTATTACAGGCATCGAGCCACAAATTATGAAACATCCCGTTTCATGCCCTGCCACAAAAACTGTTGTCGCAGATTATGATACATCTTCGTACCACCAAGATGAACTGCGAGCCAAGAGTGGTGAAAATCCCGAAGAACGTCTTCACGACAAGACAAAGGAATAAACATCATCCCCTTGTACCTGAGACCATCATCTGAATGTAAGGTCCAACCTTCTACATCCTCATCGACTGAAATCCCAACGTAGATGGACTTTATTTCCCCATCCATCTGTTGTGCCTCAATAACTCTGCTAGCAAGTATCGGTTGAGCCACAAGGCTAAACAAAATAGCTGGTTTAACATCCTCATAAAACTGTAAACCAAGATCTGTAAGTTCTTCTAGTATCTTTCATTT
>JAOTQH010235213.1:0-13287 GCA_025631255.1 Cornus kousa
GATTTTATTATTTGTTTTTATGAATATGATTGATAATATATCAGTCTTGAAATGTTTTTAGTATTTTTATTGGTATGTTAATGCTTGGTTATTAATTATCGAAGATATTTTTTTGCATATTTTTGCCGCCTTTGCCAATAAAACCAAGTACTTAACAATATAACTGAGATGGCTCATTTTAAATGCCACAACAAAGTACATTCTTTTGCTAAAACTGCTCTAAAACTGCTCTAAAACAACTGTTGATGTACAAACGTGGACGAAATTGTAAAACCCATCATACATAAATTGCACTATGATCTAAAACACACATAAATACAGAATGATGGTTTTCCAAATAACTCTCCTCTGAATGGAAGGTCACATACAGGGAAAAGGCAAGGAATGCCAGAACACAAAGTTACAACAAAGAAGCATTGTGAGTTTCACCATCCAAGTTCCCTTCTAACTACTGCCGTCGTTTGACGGGCCGGATTGAAGATGAGCTGCCAGCAGTGGGTTTTTTAGAACCTGCGAATCATTCGAACAAATGAAAAGAAAAAGAAAGATTAGAGATGATTAAACTAGTAATGATGAATTGATGCATGCAACAGTAGCAAATGCCGGTTCAGAATTAATGACTCGAGGGAACAGTTAAAGTCTCCTTTGGCTGTAAAAAGTAACTAAACAAGTATTGTTTCATGTGTTTCTGTCATTATCCTAGCCAATTACAGATTTTGATTTCACAAGAACCAGAAAACAACTTAGACTTGCAGATGAATTTCCCAATTTCAGAAAATGAAAAACTTGGATCGAGTGTCAACAAAGATATATTGACACATTTATTCAAACGAAAAAAAATATGCAAAATGTGTTGCAAGTAGAAACAAACAGATTAACCCAAAAAGCTACTTAGTTTCACGTACTTGTTGAAACTTTCGAGGTCTTGCTTGACGACAACTGGGATCTGGCTTGCACCTTCTTCTGTGCGGGCTTGGGAAGTTTGGTTCGTAAATCCGGCCTGCAATCAACCAAACAAATCAAAGAACAGACTTAGATCTATTTGATCATAGCAGTTTATCATGCAGCAAAATAAAGTGCCGGATCCAACTTTCCTAATAAAAGAAAATCATACAGACACAAATGCAAAACTACAAAACCAAGAAGCTTTGACCAAAATTTCTAATACAATAGAAAACTGATTATTAACCCAGAAAAGGAAGATTGACGAGTAGGTTCCCTTCAATTATCATACTTGAGAACAGAGGGCCTCTAGGCCATTCCCCAAATGGGTGGGAAACACAGTTTCATAATCCAGCCAAAGCAAATAAAACAGAGAATAAAAAACTAGTATTTTATAGGAATGGAGAATTTTCAATTTTTCATGCTGCAGTAACAGCAGCACACATACAGTATTTTGGAGATAATAGCAATTTTTCAGTGAGTTTGCAACAGATTACATATTGCATTAAAAATGCAAAGGTTGGATATCTGAAGTGTAACTATTCTTATTTTCTCTGTACATACCCAAATCAAAAGAAAATGACTGAAAAGCTCAAGTATATGAGAAGCTCACCTCTCTGCGTTCTCCACTGTTTGTTTTGCAGTTTCAGGGAAAAGAGTATACTCCACAATACTGTTCATTGAACCGTCAGTTTCTGTTCCCATTGAAAGACCACTATCAGATATGTCACTTAATCTCTCTTCAGAATCTGCAATCCCAAATCCAAGGAGTTCAATGTCTTCAGTGCAATTTTGAGCCCCATCTACCATATTAAGCCTTGATTCAATGTCCACTGGAAAATTTTGACCTCTATCTGCTACAGCAAGCCTCGACTGTCGAAAAAATTCCTTGTGGTGTCCAAAGTCATCACTGTACTCCGAACCATTGTCAGAACCCGTCTTCTCAATAAGACCTGATTTCCCTCCTGACAGTTTTCGGTTTTGCTGTAGAGCCCCTATGGAATGTCTCCTTGGAGAAGTAGACCCATATCTTGGAGAGGTCAAGCTACGTCTGACTCCATTTACTCCATTTTTAACCAGCCGCAACTGCTCAATCTCCTCATCTTTCTTAGCAATTGCATCTTTTAAGGTTGCCACCTGCAAGATTAACAGAAAATCAGAAATAGAATTTGTTAGGACATTGAAACTGTTAAGAATTGTGTCTCAAATTCTATTCTAATTAGTTATTTATTTTATAGTAATGTATTAGGTAATTTTTTGTTAGGCAGGTCTTGGGCTCCAAGGAATTGTAATCCTTGTTGGACTCTATAAATAGATACCAAGGTTATTGTTGAGAGTTATGAGGGATGTAGCCTCGTGAGGGAGTTTATGGGTAGAGGTGAGTTATGGATATGGACCGTATGGTAAAGTGAACATGAGAGGGAGTCTCTTGGACTATACAGAAAAGAACTGCGGCAAGAGTTTGTGTACATGGTCCTGTGTCGAAAATTCTCTACTATTGTAATCTCTCTCCATATTCATAGTGGATCTCTTCTCATCCGTGGACGTAGCTCAGGTTTTGGGTGAACCGAGTAAATCTTGTGCTTTGTGTGTGATTGCTCTATTCCGTCTTTCGTTGGATCTCCATGTTCATTACACTTCCACTGTTCCCACCAGAAACAAATGTTGGCATGTTTCTTTGAGAAAAGGGTGTTCACTAGGACCGATTAGGTTTTTGTGTCACTTGACTGACAGCTTCATCATTATTGCAAGATGATAGAAGGTGTTGCTAAATTCACAGTTTGGAAGACAATCTAGACTGCTTTAATTACATACAGTAGGTTCAAAATTGACTTAGAGGCCATAGGATTTAGGTTGGTTAATCATTAGATTAATTGGCTCATATTTGGCATAGGTTGACCCATTAATTAAGAAAATTAAGATAATTTCATTAAATAAATAGTTTGGAAGTACAATCAGAAATTGAGAATCAAGCAGCATTATTCGATCTATTAAGCTTATGTCCTACTCATAGAGCATTGATCAGAAGGTATGAACCGATACAACTAAAATTGAGGAGCAGTCAAGTATATCAGTCGGATAGTTTCCAAATCCAAAGTGAACTCTGAACCTTCCAAATTCATTTTATCTTTTTATGTTTTTGCAATTAAACGCTTGGTTCAGTTTGAGAGAATTTTAAAGAACCTTTAGTTTCTTGTAGGCACAGACTAGATTAACCCACAATCTAACCAGTGTCTACCAACTTATCTCTTTACCTGGGATTGTTGCTTTATTCCAAATTACTACGTTAAACTATTATCTTCAACTTCCTTCTTTGCACATGCTAGTCTAGAACAGTGCAAAAATCATCTCTCACTTTTTATTGCATGAGCGCCAACAAAAAAAATAATAATTCTGCATTTAAATGAGGCTATGAGCTTTTAATCAGTCACATCAATCAAATTCCATTTCATCCAGACAGATTAAACAACTTCATAGTTATACTCAAAGTTTATTCTTAGTTCCTTAATGTTTATTCTTAGTAATATAATCTGTGAAACTGGTTGAACAGACACCATCAAGTAGTCAACTAAAGATAAATTGCTTACTCAACTTTAGTCTCATAAGTTTTCACATGCATATATATTAAGCCTGTCAAGAGAAGGACCTTTTGTAATATTGGTTCGACATTTTAAAATTTGAAGCAACAACTGAAGCTTTTTTGGCATGTTTAGGGCTTTAAAACTAGGATATAAGCAAACTGTAGACGATGTAGTAGACATTATTTTATATAACATTTTATTTGCATATTAAAAAGTGCTTTCAAAGTTTCAAGTGGTCTACAATTCCACAGCCACAGTTTTTTTTCTTTTCTTTTCTTTTTATTTTTATAGGTAATTATGCTTACACATGCCCCCATTGGGGCTTGAACACTCAACCTCCCTTTTGAGGAGGTGAAGAACATACCATTTGAGCCAAGGCTTTGATCCATAGCCACATTCAACTTCAATTATATTTCACTGATGACCAATATATGATGGATTGAAATAAGTTTCTTCTATATCAGATTATTTATCAAGTATTTCCAACCAAATATAACTGTTATATGTATACATAAATTACATACAATTTTACAAAGAAAATAAATATGAATGTATTACTTCTATATGATTATTTTGATATACTTCACCAATTATCTCGCTCGCACAACAATTTTAATCATTTATAATTTTCTGGGATTACTTGCAAAATCACTCATGTAGTATACATATACTGCATGTAACCCCCTCCCATTTGGAGAACACCCCCAGAATAAAGAATCAGTACAATTGACAACTTCAACAGACAAGTTGAATTAAATAAATACCCTGAAAAGACTAAATGGACATATGCCATATGCTGACTCCCCATTTTTTTCCCGTATTAGAAACTCACACACCCACTTTGCCCTTGAGTGGACTTGAACACTCAACCTTCTACTTTGATAGTTGAGGAAGTACCACTAGGCCACATCCCTTGGTGTTGACTCCCCCATTTTCACGATCTATGTGTTTTATATATCATTCCCCCCCTCCCCCCAAAACACACACACTTGGTAAGCACAATCAAATGCCCTTCCCAATCATCTCATGATAGAGCCTAAATGCCTTGTGCACCTCTCCTTCCTTGCAGTATCCACTTTTAAGTGAAAGAGAGCCTCTACCATACTCAATTTACCAAACTTGCAGTGCCCACTTGTCAGAGAATTGTAGGGAAATACTGTTGCTTTACTTGGTCATTTTCTTTTACAAAGAAAAAGAAATGTGACATCCCACTTTCCCCCTTTTGCATAATGAATCAATCAAAACAGAATATGTAACATCATTGGGGAACAAACCCTGTTTCTGATACTTGTGAAAAGTGATTCAGCTTCCTCCAATTTGCCTTCTTTGCACAAAGAATTGATAAATGAACTGTAAACAGATATTTGGAAATACTCCAAGCTTCTCCACCTTGTTACCAAATCATAAGCATTCACTACATTAGCCTTCTTCCTTAGACCTTAGCTACTCAAAAATACAGGAGACAACAGCCTCACTTGGAACAAACTCCATTCTGAAATTACAGTCTATCTAAATCCTAAATACCATCCGATTCATTAATTCCTTTGCATAAGTCACAACGCTCAATTCACACTCACTCGACTCCATCCAAAGTATCATTTGGCTAGCCCTATAAAAAATCCTTTAATTCAAACAAACTTAGAACCGCTTCAACGACCGAGCTTGAAGAGAGAGAGAGAGAGAGACGCGGGAGGGGGGAGTGGGGCAGAGAGAGCATTGAGGGGGAGATATTGGAGAGAGAGAAAGAGAGAGCTTGGAGGGAGAGAGGGGAAAGAGAAGTTATATATACACAAACTAAATGGTGGTCATGCATTTCTGGAACAGGGGTATTTTTGGGGTTTTACAACAAAAGGGAATCACTTGGGTGACCCACTTATAATTGTAATGACACAATGGTAACAGCTAGAGGATGGAAGGCATCCAAATGCAAATTTCCAAAAATAAAAAGGTAGTTGTATATAATAAACGTAGTTTGGGGTGTTATATGCATAATATTTATATTACGGGAGTGTTTTTTGCATTTAATCGTAATTTTCAGTAATAATAGTGAACATGATCCATGAACTTGTAATATTCATAACATACTTGTGGATTTGAACACATCTGTGAAGGAAATTTACTGAGAATAAAAGTTAGAACTTAATATATTATAAATGCGGGTTCCAGACCATTAAATTTGAACATGGAAAAGATAATAACACATACCTCTTCAATCAGCTCTCTTACACCCCTTCCCTCTTTGTTGCTACGTGCAGCACCTAGCTCAACACCAGAGACCCTTTCAGCAAACTTCAAGGTACTTATAGTTTCGTTGTAGGAATCTACATCAGGATTGAGCTGTACGAACATAAGGGTTTTTGCTTGGCCACCTATAATGTACACACGAATACACAGAGGAAAAACAAGGATCAAGCAAATCTCTAAAAGAAAATGTTATCATTTTGTGTTAAACGATTAAGTGTGATCACAACAGAAACAGCAAATAGAGAAAATAAAAGGTACCCAAAGAGCTTTGCAGAACTTGAGTTAGTTTGCTATTTCTGTATGGAACATGAGGACTCTTGTGTGCTAAAGCAAAGATCACATCTCCAAGAGCCGACAACGATTTGTTAATATATTGTGCTTCCCGTAGCCTATCCCCTGTTGCTTCAGATCGATCAACTCTTTCACTGCCAGCAAGATCTACCAAGTGTAGACATCCTCGCAAAACAGCATTAGTCTCTAAATCCATGCCACGAACATGAACAGTGAGAATACTGCACCATATGATTAATGGGTCATACCTCAGAAACAACATTACAACAATGATCAAAGAGTAGCAAAATAAACCAAGTTAATAATATCAAAGAGAAACCTGTGGGATCGACTGCTTCTTTCATTCAGTGCAGTAGCACCAACAGCCCTATTCATTAACCCAATATTCATTAATTCCAAGACATCTGCGGTTGATTTAACAGGGTGCATGCTAGCATCAGGAACAGCTAACCCATTAGGTTGGGCAGTATTCCAAATCCCAAGTGTGTGCAAGTCAAAGGAAACAATATCTTTCAATACCAAAAACACGGTAGAAGGAAATAATAACTTATATCTAACTAAATGCAGAAAGAATAAGCAGCTTAGCACATATCATTCAGGGAAATAAGAATATGGGAGCAAGAATACCTGTATACCTTAGGAAAAAAATACGGGTAAAAAGAAAAATGAAAAATAACCCAGAAAGAAAGAAAGATGAAAATTTCATCCAAAAAGGAGAGAGAGAAAGGTGAAAATGATATTGATAAATATAAATTAGCCTGCAAAAGGTATCATTTAATCAAGTCATAAAGTTAACATCCCAACTGTCATAGCAGGGAAAAGGAAAACAGCAATATCAATAAAGTCGATAACATGCCCCCTACTGGGACAGGCTGGGGATCTAAGTGGGTAAGGTGTTTGGGGAAACGGTGGAGCACTCAACTTGGGTCTAGGACGGGGCATGGTTAAGGATTTTTCCTTGTTCCGGCCTGATTATACAGTTGATGGATAATGATTACTCAGTGTGATCGCCATTAGTCGAGGATGTTAGGAGGGGTCGACTAGATACAATCTCAGATGTACTACTAGAATGCTAGAAACAATCTCAGTTGTATTAATAGAATGCACGTCAATATACAGCTATTTTACTAAACTCTCACTGATAGCTTTTCAAATACCTCAAATACTCTATCTTATATAAAACTCATTTAGGATTCTGTACAAATCCACTCCCATCCAAACCCCCATCCCTCTCCCCCTCAAAAGAGTTTCAGAGCAGTTGCCAATGCTGATAACATGACTGTCCAAGCCATGTTGTTGCTGCCCCTATAGGTTACCATATCCCATCCTACCATCCCAATCCCCCAGGTAGTGTGGTAGACTGATATAAAAAGAAGAGAAAGGAACTCCGTTCATGACTAGCGCCACCCGCTCCTACTGGTATTACCGTTGATAAAAAGAAGGCCATTTAGGTTCACTTCGTTCACCCCAGACAATAAACCCTGAAACCCCCGCTGTGGGGGAAAGGAAATGCTCTAACAGTATGAGAGCAGGCTATACGATAACCACCGTCTGCTATGCTCGCTATCTGAACCCACTTTAGAGACTAGGATTTTTGCATATTTTTCCCTCTTGAACTATGAAATTTGAATGTGGATCAAACAATTCTAAAGGCTTCTTCACTTGTTATGCATGTATGTACTGTACTTTTGCCTGTATATCAAATATGTTTATGAATATGTCAGTTCTCTCGACGAATTTTTTTTTTTTTTTTTTTTTTGCACACACGCATTATGGGTGCTGATCATTAATTATGTTTGGTGGTGGAGGAAGTTGAGGAAAACAAAAGATAAGGGAAAAAGTAATGCTTAGTGGTGAGGTGAGTGCTTAGCGGTGGGGGTGAGGCTGCCATGGATTTAAAGAGTTTATTTGTGGTCAGGGGATGGGATGAACATCTGAATTCTGAAACATAACATAGCTATTGGGTGGGGTCTGGGCAAGGGCAGTTCTTGCCAGGGGAGTTGGGATGAGGGTGCTCCGTTTCATAATACCCGGTTACAAGCCCTTATATAAGAGAAGTCCCCAAGAATAAAACGGTAAAATTTAAAAACGAAATAAAATTGAAGAAAGGATATCTTCTCTGAGAACTGTCACTGGAGAGTAAATCACGCACTTGTTCATTATATATCTCAACCATTTGAACACCAACTTCATATGTAGTGGAGCTTTTCCTGATCTGAGAGCTATGGAAAAGATCATTGAGAGCTCGATAGTTCACCCCCCAGTCCTTTTTCAATGATACACTAGGCCCAGTCTGGGAGAAAACATAAAAATGTAGATATAATTTTCAAAAATGCTAATATATTTATCACATAAAATTACAGAGAATGACATCTACCATTGTATAAGTTTTCCCGGAACCAGTTTGACCATAAGCAAAGATGCAAACATTGTATCCATCAAGAACGGACCGGATTAATGGTTGAGTGTCTACAAATACATCCTCTGCCACCATATGATATAAATGAAATAAAAGTACTCAGAATTGTATTCCAAATAGATGCAACTTCTCAAGCAGCAATCAAAAGTTAACTCATAGCATCAAAAAACAAATATCAACTCAAAAATATTAAAACCTTGAGTAGCTGCTGGACCAAACACCTTGTTAAATTTGAATAGCCTATGGCTGTCTTTTCCTTGTTTTGAAAGATTTGCGACAATCAAGTCCCCATTCTCACCAATATATTCAATGGTTGTTGGCTTTCCACTTTGTCCCGGAAGGAATGGCCTTATTCGGCAGTAAACTCTAATATTTCCTACTCAATAAAGAAAAAGAACAAGATGAGCTATAAGCGATATAACCTAAGCAACCAAGCAATATTGTGCTAATCATAGTACCTTTCAAATCCTGAACCTCATTGTATAATTTCCGATTTTCTGCAAGGACCTTATGGTAATTCTCAGCCGCATCTACTAGTCCCTTAAGCTTCAGCTCTGATCCCAAAAAAATGTATTCGTCATCAGAAAATGCCAAACCCATCAAAAGTAAACAAATTTCAACATTATTATTTATAAATAAAAATAAAAGAAGAAGCAGCCTATTGTAAGCCAAAATTCCTACCCAAGTGATTAAATTCTTCGGAGTATATCCTGTGTGTCCTCAAAACCTCTTGCTTTATGGATTCAGAAGCCACCCTTAAATCCTAAGCAGTTTCATAAGTTCATGTCATAGACCAAGCATAAAAGAACACAGAAGTTAAAAACATGAAAATTACTCCAAACCTGTAGAGATCCAAATTGAAAATCTATAAAGCTCTTGTAGCTGAGCTCTTTATTTCTCCATCTCAGAGATTTAGATTCTGAAAATGCCTCAATTTCTTTCACCTCCTTCCTTGAATTAGTCAGAAGGCACTCAAATTCTGTTAACTTCTTCTCTAACTCAACTTTGGTTTCCTTAGCCTCTTTATCCAGTTGTATGCAATGGTTTTCATATGTCCTTCTGGCTGATTCCAGCTCTTGCTTTAAAGCCAAAATCTGAGTCTCATACTGATCCTTCTCTTTCATTAACCTAAAAGCATCTTGCTCTTCAAGTTTCTTTTTCTCCTCAATTTTGGTCTTCTCAATCTGAAACAACATTAAAAACAAATAATAGCTGCAATAGCCCTGGGCACCCCAGTTATCAAAAAAAATGAATTAGCTGCAACAGAAGTAGTATCTCATAAGCAACCAGTAGGTTATCTTTTTACTGCTATTATGTGGTAACAGTTACACCTATTAGAATAAGCAATTAATTAGTATAAAGCTAATAGCCCAATAACTAAAGGTATCATCTAGGTTACATCATGAATTGATAGGATAGAGTTCATATGATGTCTTCTAAGTCCCCCCCTGTATGTCCATTAGTGATTAAGCAATTCTTTATAACAAGAATAGATATTACCAAACAACAAGCGAGGAGACAAATAACTGCAGGACTGACTGATAATCAGCATAAAGACGCATAAAATAAGATTAATGTAGCAAAACCAAGACGTTTTGTTATAACTTGCAAGACACCAAAACAATGCACAATTTAAAGAAACACGGAGGACTAGCATTATTTGTTTATGGTGTGTCCTTTATGGTGATAAAACAAACATTCCATGATTAAAAACAACCAAATTTGGATAGTAAAATTGAATATATTATATAACGTGGAAAGTTCTCCCCTGAAGGCATTTGGAGAGTAGAGTTACTCCATGGTCCTCTACGGGCTTTTTAACTTTGGGGTTTGCCCACTTTTGCGAGTCTTTGTACATTTGTGTGTACCTCATGTGTACATGACGTGGGCTTTCTTCATTTGATTTAATAAAGTTAGCATTACTGGTCATATTTTTTGCACAACATTAAATTAAGATGTTGTAAATACTACAAATGAATCCAAAACAATTCAAGTTGATTAAAGATCAAATGCGGCAAAACTAGATATTATCGTATGATAGAACATGATACAATAGAAGCCAGTTCCTTGTTTTTTTTTTTGTTTTTTTTTGGTGGGTGAGGTAAAGAATTTAGTTCATTTTGCTAAACCTTGATAAAGAAATTTATAAATGGACTTTGTTTTATATATGGGCCAGCACCATTGTTGACAGAATAGGCTAGCCCAGGTCCTTCTGGGGCCCAAATTGATTTTGCTAGCCCGTGGTAGGCTCATTGTTGGCGCCAAGAGTCGGTCAAATATATATATATATATATTGGTCACGGTATAAGGCCTGTAGACCAGTCTAAGTTTACTATGAACAATGGTCATCCAACAATGAATATAATGAACTAATTCAAAATTCTAAAGATTAAAAAAAAAAAAGAGGAGGGAGAGAGGAGAAAAAGAAGAGGAAGAAAGAAAGAAAGAAAGATTAATGTGTGATAATAGTAACTGAGCAGTGCACAGAGGATTATTAGAACATGGAACAAGAACATGCTATTCAAAATTGAGGATCAATAGCAAGAAACATGTTGCAATAATTCCGGAATTAGAAATCAGGGCTCAAACATCAGAATTGCACCTTTATCTGCTGGAGCTGGTTCATAGATACCTGGAAAAAGTAAGACCAAATTTGATATCAAACGATTGAATAAGAAAATCCAGCAGAAGACTAGGTGAGGATCCATATCTATTAGTCAGAGTACCTCAAGTTCTTCAGTAGCCCCAGTTGCAAGGGTTTCGAGTGCTCTTATTCTTGATTCATATTTCTCTTCACGAGCCTTACCAAGATTGCTTTGCTACAGAAATGTAAAGACATTCAGAAACTGTAAACAAGAGTTTGCTCCAGGAAATTAATTTAAAGTCATTTTACATTTTTAAAATTTGCTGCTTGAGCTGAAATCCGCTGCTCCATCTCTTGTACAACTTTTTTCAACAGGGATGCCACATGCTAAGCAAGAATTAATATATCAAAATATAGTGCACACAATATCAGTAAAAAGAAGAAAAGAAAACAATGTATCAATGCATGTGTGCTTCAGTGATTTAGCATCCATGCTATCTAAAAATGCATACACTAGATAAGTCCCCATTATTCCGTTCAATGCTGTCATCCAGGATCCTATTCACAATGCTGAAAAGTGACCCAGTCGAGGCATTCTGCGTAGAGTTTCTTAAAAGCATAAGAGCAAATCAAACCAAATGGCATAACATATATAACTTAAAATTAATGAGCAAAGAGAACAAGCAGTTACCTCTAAACTGTTTAGTTTCATCAATTCAGATATCTTAAAAGCAGGAAGATCAGCACAAAATCCTTGCTTCAATTGGAATATGTCATTGAACTTAAGAATTGAGGCAGCCACTGGTTCTGCAACGGGATTTACAAAAAGATAAATTTAAAGGAAAAAGAAATTTACTGGAAATATAAATATATGTGTGTAGATATGTAAAATTTGGGCAACTTAAGGGAACCCCACTTCCTCCTATCTCTACTCTTAATTCATCAGAGATAGATACCATAAAACAAAGACAAAGTAAAGGCATCTTATACTGACAAATTCAGATAGCCACATGTGCAACACTTAGTTCCATCCAATGGGAATTTGTTGTCTCACATCAGCATAAGTCATATACATGCAAAGCATTTGAAATTTTAAAGATCACAGAGTTGTTTACCAGAATCACCACAAGACAAGTATTATGAGCACTAATATAAAAGACTTAAAGAAGTGAATGTAGCATAATCATATTATATTGCACTTTTACTATTAATAAGCAAGGTTTTAAGATTTGATGTCAAACTTCAAAAAAAAAAAAAGATGTCAGTCAAAACGTGTGGTCACTCCAAAGTCCAAAGAGTTCGTAAAACTTACAATGTGATACAACTAAACAATTTCTAATCAGGTGAATCACGGATAACATGTAGCTTGTTTAAGCTAAGTACTTTACGAGAAACATCTCAAGCATAAACTTCTCTGAGCACCATTGATGTGAGAAAAACTCAAACAATTGCCCCATTTTGTATGTGTTGTGAATAGAGGAAGGCAATTCATGATATTCTATTCTATGAATTGTCAATGAGATGATACATTGTCTACAAATTACACCTTTCTTTACATGTCTTACAAATATACACTTAGGAACTCCTCGGGAAATAGCACTTAGCCAGTAATGACCTAAAGTCGTCAATCAACCAGTTTGACTTCTTCTATCAGAACGATCTTTACTCCAGAGTCCAGACAACCATTTCTCAGTATCACTTATGGACCCCTTCATAGAACTTGGGATGAAATACATCCAAGTTTAAGGTTGACACATGTTCAAGTTCTACCTTCAACCAAGAATCAAGTATTTTACCTTCGATTGAGCCTTTAAAACTCTCTGTTTCTTCAGCAACAATGCCATTTGAGACTCCATTAAAGCTGTTAGGTTCCCCATTTTCACTTGCATGCACTTCTGAGTGCGGATTCATAATGAGAACCTGCTAGACACTCCATTTCATTAGAACAAGTTCAGAAACAGTGATACGAGAAAACAATTCCCTGCCAGTTCTTTATTCCAGAGTTCGACTCAAAGGAAAAAGAGAAAAAAAAAATTACTAATTGCAGATATTGCCCCAGATATGCATAAATTTTGACAAGGATACATGTTTCAGTAATAAAGCATAGTTAATCTCACAAGTCATAAGCATAAACATTATTTTATTTCGCTCTCTTGCCTTCCCACTTATTTTATTTCGCTTTTCCAGATTCCCGTCTCTGTGGCTGAGAGAATTGAGCGCTTGCA
>JAOTQH010235222.1:0-13286 GCA_025631255.1 Cornus kousa
CTCGTTTTGACTTAAAAAGGATAGTACCACCACAATAGGTGAAGTGTCTTTCAAAACTGCAGCCTGAACCTTCCTTAGCCTCAAAAAACTAGATCACAGGGCCAGTGATTTCTGGTATCATATATATGTGCACATTAGAATAAGCTGTACATCTAAATTCTTCTTTTCTATTTGCTTTCCATTTATTTCATGTTCCGTTAAACAAGTACATGAGTTAAATATGTGTAATTCAAGCACTTCACAGTTAAAAAAGCATCAAGAGTGCACTGCAAAAATTATACGGAACAGTCACCTTTCCTGATTCTATATATTGCACATCCCTTAAATATTGTGTGTGTTCGTGTGTGTGTGTGTACTACTGCACAACAGTTTTCAACAAAACTAAAATAATCCAAATCACTTCATGATGAAAACTGAAGAATTTGGCTTTCAACGCATCTGTTTTATTGTTCCTGACACGTGAGGTTAATGGAAGTTCTCATTTTATGTCATGCTGATTCCCTTTTTTTGAATCTATCACATGTTCGTCTTTCCATAGCATCAAAACAGATCTTTTAAGAAAGAATTACCTCAGTGTCAAAGCGAACTGTGCAGGTGAAAGATTTTCCAGTGTCAGTACTGACTGCAACATCTTGACCAGGTCTTATCTCACTAATATTGCTTGGGAGGTCAATGGAATAACGCTCATGCCCCGTCAATCCAAGTGAGTCTGCATCTTCTCCAGCCTTGAAACAAAGTGGAATGATGCCCATTCCTACCAAATTACTGCGGTGGATCCTCTCATAACTTTTTGCAATCACTGCTTTCACTCCCTGTTATGCTCTAACAGTTATAAAAGATGACAGAGGACTAGACAGGCTGAAGGAAATGGGGAAGTGCAAATTTGTTGTAGCAGACATGTACAAAAACTCACCAATAGCATTGGGCCCTTGGCGGCCCAATCTCGGGAACTTCCACTTCCATACTCTGCTCCAGCCAAGATAACAGTATCCTGCCCGGCAGCCTTGTACTTCTGAAATAGCAGATTCAGACACATAATAAGAAATGATCACTAATTTGATGTTCAGACATTACCAATGTCCACGGTTGACGAAGTGTTTGAAATTAATAATTCACAGGGTATAACTTCAGATAAAATAATTATGTATATGGCTATAGATATGCGATGAAAGTCAAGTTCAGGGAGAGAGAGAAAATTGGCCAGTACTTAAAATAGGTTCCCTTCAGAGTTCACAACGTTGAAGCAAAATAGATTTACTAAAGTAAACTGCTATTACTTCCACCAATATTGCAAGAAAATCAAGTGTTCATTTGACACAAAATGACACCAGTAAGAAATCCAATCATATTGCGAGGAGTACTAAATTGACTAAAGCACAAAATTGAAAAAGAAATAGGTAGACAGGAAGGTATATGCAGAGTTAATGTCAAGGAACCCACCATTGCTGCATCAAACACATAGAGCTTCTCTCCTGTAGGAATGTGAATTGTCTTTGCCCCAACTTCCCCATTTAGTAACTTGTTAACGAGGCGGATATTTGCAAAAGTTCCCCTTGCCATCACTTCATCATTACCACGACGACTACCATAAGAATTGAAGTCTTTGCGATCCACCCTGCGATCAAGAAGATACTTAGCAGTGGGACTATCCTTGTGAATGCTTCCTGCTGGGGAGATGTGATCCGTTGTAATACTGTCACCAAAGTTCAACAAGCAGAAAGCATCCTTCACTCCATGGGCCCCGGGAGGATCCATGGTCATGTTCTTGAAATATGGTGGCTCATGAATGTAGGTAGAATTAGGGTCCCATGAGTACAGGGTGCCCTCCGGAACTGACAGCTGATTCCACATGGGATTGCCCTTTGTAATAGCCTCATACGTACTCTTGAACATATTTGGCAATACACTGGATTGAACAACCTGAACACCATACTATCCCAAATTAGTTCATTTTATAAATTAGAACAACTTTTTCAAATGATCTGCAATCTCAAAATCACGAACCTCTGCAATCTCATCTGTAGATGGCCAGATTTCCTTGAAATAGACATTCTTGCCATCCTTCCCTACTCCAATTGGCTCCTTATCAAAGTCAATGTCAACCTGGAAAAATGATTTCATATTATCATACAGTGAAGAATTGATTCAATATCAATACTAAGAAGTACTATTACATATAAAAGAAGGACATGTCTTGAGGATTCCTTCTAAAAAAATATATTAAACTTCAACATCATACGTGGAGAGAGAAATGAAGATGGACAAGGGGCAATTATCTAGGTAACCTATGCAAACCTATATGTATGACAATTAAACAAATCTATATTTACGACAATTATTGCCATTAACACATATCGGGCTTTTCGGATGATAAGATGCTGCACAAGTTATCAGAAAGTAAAAACAACGGTCACTAATTATCCCTTCAGTTCCTTTACTTCAAAAGTGGTCACTAATTATCCCTTCAGTTCCTTTACAACAATAATCTCTTTATAATGTTTAAATAGAAGTTTACAAAGGAGACATGCTCAGGATTGTATGACAAGTATCAAACATGTTCAGGATTGTATAAATGCAAAAGTTAAAACATCGGCCAAACATGATTGTTGGACATCAACATGAAACTCCAACTAGTTCCTGACAAAGAAGGCAATGGAATGCTACTACCTCGCCCACTTACCTAAATCAATGTCTCTCCAAACAGATTAAGAAAGCTTGAGAATGTGCCTTCTAAATATATTTATAACAAATCCTAGATGACTAGAATCCACAGGTGGATTGTATACACAAGAGAATGAGATAGTCTAGATGACAGAAACACCTTGGGGCAAAGTGACCTTGAGAGGAAAGATGGGGGAGAAGTAAGGCGTGGGCTGACTGAGGCATAGAGCCAAAGGACGCCAATTCTAGTCAATGGGCAAAGAGATTGGGCCTTAAATAGGGTATTTGGCATGTTTCAACCAATCTTGAAGTCAAGAGCAACTAATTGGCTGCAGAGTTTAAAGTGCTAGGCCTGCATACCAAGAGACTGTTGAAAACACACAAGGCAAAACCGACTGCATAGAAAACTGTTAGGCCTCCTTCTCAAGTCGACAGTGAGATTGGCGGTGCCCCTGACTAAGAAGGGACGCATATCTGCCTAAGCTTAAGCCCAATTCTAACCATCACCACCAAGACAAGACCCTCAAGCATCCCATTGGTCATACCTCCAAGAACCAAGCTTGTATAGAGTTTCCTCTGCCCATCTCAGATTAGAAGTAGACGTGAAGCATTATGGAACCACAACTTAAGCCTTTGAAGGAAAACCCAAGGAACACATATCTGGTTCCCAAACCCACCCAAGGCAAGAACCTTCGGCGTCTTGGTGAATCCTTCTTTGGAGCGTGTCACATCTTTGGGACAACTTTTTTTCTTAAAAATGAATTTCAATGTTAGAAACATAATTATGTGCCTGCAATATTGACCATCTCACCAACAAGCCAGTGGCCTAGCGGTACCAAGTCCCTACTTCTCAAAGAGAGATCAGGAGTTCGAGTCTCAGTGGAGGCATGTGTGTGTGAGTACCAACTAGGAAAAAAAATATTGACCATCTCCACTCGTATAACCCCTCCTAAGCTTTTACAATGTTCATTGCACTATCATTACATAATAATAGCTTTTGGTCCATTCCACATCTTTCAATTCCTTCAACTGTGCTCAACATAACTTTATGGTGAATATATTTTGCAAGACACGCAGCAAAGAAATATATATTTATTTTTTGTTACGTACTGTGCCAGCAAGGGCGTAGGCAACCACTAAAGGAGGAGAAGCAAGGTAGTTAGCTCTTGTCAAGGGATGAACACGACCCTCAAAATTCCTGTTACCGGAGAGAACTGCAGCTGCAACAATGTCTGCACAAGGAGATCATAATTGAATTAGAGTAACAGTCAAATCGGTGATCCTGCCAAACGATATGTGAGAACCAAAGAGTGTCACTGCTTAATTTATTCAGCCATAAAGACAAGAGAACAAAACTTCAACAATACCATTTTCTGTTATTGCAGAGGAAACTGATTCATCCAAGTCCCCTGAGTTCCCAATACATGTTGTGCAGCCATACCCAACAATATTAAAACCCTGTTGATTTAGATACTTTTGCAGCCCACTGCATCAAGCAAAAACCTAGATTTATTCCTTACATGTTTTGGAAACAGATATTACATCAGACAACTGAATGTTCAATGTTATTTTTTATTAAAAATTACAAGCAATACCTTTGGAGTAAATATTTTGTAACTACTCCAGAGCCTGGGGCCAGACTTGTTTTTACCCATGGTTTAACCTGGCACATAAGCAAAACATTAGATGGTGAATATCAAAACCCTGTGACTTTCTTACAGAAAAAGGTAAATCCAACTAGAGTTGACCTTAAACAGTATACAAATTTAAACGAATATAACCCAGAACCTAATGTTCACAAGTCATTAGAACATGAGGTCCATGACTGACCTGCAGACCCAGTTCACAAGCCTTTTTGGCAACAAGGGCAGCCCCAAGCATAACACTAGGGTTTGATGTATTTGTGCAGCTCGTGATAGCAGCAATGACAACACTACCATGCCTTAGCTCAGCTGGCTGTCCATGGAATGAGAATTTTGCCACTTTATCTTGCACCTCCTTTGGCACAGCAAAGCCCTGCATCATAATTGGACATTTTGAAACAACGACAAACATGAGAGATATTGATTGGCAATAACCTTTTTTCCAATATATCAAGATGATATAGATTGGTAAAATAATCAGTTGTTCTTCATATGCTGATGATGTGTCTGGTTCAAGTTCATTACAAGAAGAAAAAAGATATATAGAGGGAAAAAAAAGGGGGGAGGGGGAACATCTGCATTATCAAAGTATTTCAAAACAGCAGTCAACAAGAGGATTAACCAGGTTACAACATGATAAGAAGTTTAGCACTCATAATGCTTAAAACTCACCTTGAATCCAACTTTGTTATCAAGGCAAGAGTGCCAATCAACCTTCATTTCTTTCAAAGCAACTCGGTCATGAGGTCTGTTGAGAATAGAACAGTTAGACATCGCTGAAGATACCTTAATAAATGGACTAAGCAGTGTCAATATGTAAGAGTATGAGCAAGTGCAAAACACACACCTCTTTGGCCCCGAAACACATGGTTCAACATCCGCAAGGTCCAGTTGTAAATAAGATGAGTATACTCTATCTTTTTGGGGCTGAATTAAGAAAAAATAAGTCAGACGAAACTTACCAGCTTTACCTGAGATATAAATTAGCAAACTAGCAAATGAAAAGAGTCTCACCTCATTATAGTCGACAAACATATTATTTGCACGCAGATATGCTTCTATCATTGCCACCTGGATTTTGACAAGAATACTACCTCATGAAGACAATATTAAGAAGCAACAACAACTGACAGATGTTATCCTTATTTATATGCACGTGTGCACACAGACACACGCATGAATGACAATAATACTCACCGTCTCATCACTTCGTCCAGTCAATTTGAGATATTGTAAAGTAACATGATCTACCGGGAAGAACCCCATTGTTGCACCATACTCAGGAGACATATTGGCAATAGTGGCCCTGTCAGCTAATGATATTTTACCCACACCATCCCCTACATGAAAAGGCACATTAAAACATTAGATATATATTGGATGAAACCAAAAGCAGCAGAAATTACTAGAGGTTCAGGTTTAAATACCATAGTACTCGACAAATTTTCCGACAACACCGTGCTTCCTAAGAATTTGAGTCACAGTTAAAACCAAATCAGTAGCTGTGACACCATTGCGTAATTTTCCAGATAACTTGAACCCAACAACACCAGGTAACACCATACTCATTGGCTGTCAATGTGGAAAACATAGTATTAAAATGGCAGCAGAACTCTTCAATACAATAATTTTGAAAACATGTGCAAGAGCAGATTGAAGAAACTGATAAAAGGAACAGATAGATTTTGGTTTGATAAACCAGTTAAGTGCTAAATGCTAACAATATTCAGCAGTTTCTCACTCTATGAAATGCATTTGACTAAACGAAATTTGTTCTCACATGAAAGAAATATTTTACTAGTAAGGTTTAATTTTTAGTCAAAGAGGTGACATAACATTGAATGCTGAATTAAAGTTCAATTTGAATTTATATATTTAGCCCTAAATCTCCGGTTTTAAATAGTTAAATATGCTTTTGGATTCCTTATATAATAGTATATTATTAGAACAAACAAGTATAAAAAAGAACAAAAGACTGTAGAGGACAAGAGCATAACAAACTTGAGGTGTAAAAGATGTTAATGATTAGTAAATAATGAACCATTGCCAACAAATGATTCTCGAAGCAAGTAAGAAACAAATATACGGGCTGGAATGCCAACAACTGAGTAAAATAATCAATATAACACTTAACGAATGAAATGGTAAAGAGTGGCACTCGGGTGTGTTGGAACAGAAGGTGGGGTGATCTACTGAAACTATAAATTAGAGGAAGCCACATCTTAATATCAATCCAAAGTTCAAAAATATCTCAGGTTTAAGAGTCCCACGCCAACCCGCCCCCAACAAATTTTAACATGGCATATTTGCATATTTGTTGCAGCATGTATGCAATTACATATAGTCATATACATTAAAGATACAAGTAAAATAGCATTAAAGGGGTTCACATCTCTTACACCCAAGCCTATTTTGAGATGATTTATCTCTGGAAATGCCACAACTCTCCCCCCATGAGGGGTACACTTGGCAACATGCCCAATTGCCATCCTTTCTAATCAATTGAGATGTTATACTTAAGATTCACTAATAGAATGAGATGATAAAATTTAAGCATGTGCAGTATATGCCACAATATTTTACACAATTGCACATCACAGACGTGCTTCACTAGCATAAAGTAAATAGTAAATATCCAATGCAGCCGTAGCCAGTGTGCCCAAAAAACAAAAAATAGTGATTGAAGTGAAGTTTCCATCTTGGAACAGGAGAAAACCCTTGTAAAGTTCCATGATATGAGTTACCTGGCCAAGCATTGCTGCCTCTGCTTCAATACCTCCAACTCCCCAGCCAGCAACTCCTAACCCATCAATCATGGTAGTATGAGAATCAGTTCCAACCACACTATCTGGGTAGAGCATGCCATCAGTGTTGAAAACAACTCTCCCAAGATATTCAAGATTAACCTGAAAAACATTGTGTCAACTTGTTTGGTTTCTTCACACCAGATACATCAAAATGAAACACGGCAGTAAAACTAAAAATTTAATGATTACTTCAATCTATATACAAATTAAAATAAAAAATGAGACCAAAAAAAAAAAGTAAAAGAAAAAACCTATACATCATTTATGCATATAATTGTAGGACAGTAACACTGAGATAATATATTCATGCATTTCCCTTCATACCTGATGCACGATACCAGAACCGGGAGGAACAACAAGCATGTTTTGGAAAGCATTAGACCCCCATTTAAGGAAACCAAATCTCTCCTTGTTCCTCTGGAATTCAAGCTCCATATTTGCTTGTACTGCATTTTCTGATCTAGCAACATCAACTTGAACTGAATGATCAATGACAAGATCTACAGGAACCTGCATGCAATATATTGTTGTAAACAAACGGTAGTGAAAATACTTCTAGCAAGATCCACCGAACATGCCATCAAGGCATACAACTTTCAATGAGAAAACAGGCTATAAAACTAATAATTCTAATAAGGTCCATAATGGAGTTCTCCAACCCCAAAACAACAACAACAACAACAAATGTCGAAGAAAAAAATTTGAAGTACAAAAACATTTTCACAGAGATGAAAAAGCATATAGGGAGGCATACATTTAGGCTCAACAAGCATTTCCATATTACTAAGCTCAAATCGGGAAATTTTTATCCCATGTTGACCAGATTGAACCACTCTGAAGAAAGGAACTAAATGCCCAGTTCGAGGGACTCAACTATGCCTAATTCTAACTGAAAGTAATGCAGCTAATGACAACAATACGCACCAAAGGATTGATTTTGTTAGAATCGCTGCCAAGCTTGTTCATGGCATCGCGCATACAAGCAAGGTCAACAACAGCTGGTACACCAGTAAAATCCTGAGAGAGAAACACAAGCTTTAGAAGTTGGATAAGTTTTTGTTAAAACAACCCCATATGGTGTACTCATGAACTGTACCTGCAAGAGAACACGAGCAGGCTTGAAAGGAATTTCAACTTGCTTTGGAGAAGTTTTTTCCCAGTCAATAATCTTCTCAACATCTTCCTTAGTGACTTGGAAGTTGTCACAATTACGGATTGCTGATTCAAGAAGGATCCTAATAGAGTAAGGCAGCTTATCTGTTATTCGTGCAAGAGAAACAAAAAAAAAAAAAAATAGTTCTTAGTAAGTCCACACAAAATTAATATGAGAAAAAAAAATATTCGAAAGAATAATTTAATTACTGCCCAAATTATCCATGCCTCCACCATGACATTGAGGAAAATAATAAAACAGATATTCATAAATAAATAAATAAACAAAGTGGTAATCCAACAAGGAAATGGACATTAGAATGAAGTAAGTGATTGGTAACAAATAAATATATGTAATAGACACACTGATTTGAGGCAATAAAATAAAATAATAGAGAACAAGTGCTCAAAACTCTAATCAAGTTCTAGAGAATTACCGATCCTCGGATCATTCAAAGCAGGCAATCTATAGAACTTTCCAAACTCGCCACCTCCTGGCTTGGGAAGACTGGTCAAGATTCCCTTGAATGCATGCTCAGAGGCTGAACCCACCAATATACACAATTAGATTTGCAATTTCCTATTAATAATCACAACTTCAAAAAGTGACAAAGTTCACACAAAAGCAATCATACAATAAGAAAGCAAGGTAAGGATAGTAAATTAGATCAAAATCCCATCTAATGTGGTCTGCTCCTATAGAGAAACATGGAATCGATTACCACCATGAGCTTAGCTCAAGTAGTATATCCTTTCCTTTCCAAGTTGAAGATTAAGGGTTCGATTGTTGGGGTCGACATGATGTATTCAGCTTTTAAATATATTTTAATTAAAATTCACCGGAATTAATAATAGTTCAAAATACTCTTCCAAAATGCATAAACAGTTCACAAAATTTCTCGAAACAGGCTCTTTTATCATCAAGTACATACAAAAGGATTTCCGAGTAAAACTTCAGTTGCTTTTCACATGTAATTCGTCTGCTAACAAAATGTAGGAAATGAAATAAAAAAAGCAAATCCTCTTTTGAGTACACGAGTCCTTCAAGAACTTGGCATATGGTGGAATTTGGCGAATAGCATCAAGAAGGGGAAGGTTGATTTTAACTTGTTTAAAACCTTCCATCATATCATGTTGAATCTTAACAATTTTTCATCATTAGGGCTTTGAAAACTAAAACATCAGCTCAAACTCCCAATGTAACTGTAATTACTTGATTCTCAGTTAGATTTTTATTTTCGAAAACAAAAAGAACAGAAAACATTAGATTCACGGTATATTAAGAAAAATCACACACACGAGATTGAGAACAGAGAATCCAACAATCCAGAAAATGCAAAACTTCGAATCTTAACAATTTTTAGTCATTAGAGAGGCCTCGAAAACGAAAATCTCAGCTCAAACTCCCAATGTAAATGTAATCACTTGGTTTTCAGTTAAAATTTCATTTTCGAAAACAAAAAATTAGAAAATCACACATGCACACACCGAGATTGAGAACAGATAATCCAACAATCCAGAAAATGCAAAACTTCGAATCTTAACAATTTTTCATCATTAGAAGCCTCGAAAACGAAAATCTCAGCTCAAACTCCCAAGGTAAATGAAATCACTTGGTTTTCAGTTAAATTTTCATTTTCAAAAATAAAAAGATTAGAAAATCACACATGCACACACGAGATTGAGAAAATAAAATCCAAAAATCTAGGAAATGGTATAGAAAACACAAACTGTACCCATGGTTGCTATCTTTCGCTCGAACTGGTGGACGACAGGATTGGCGAGTCTGCCCTGAGCCGTAAGAGCAGGCGAATGTTTCCAATCAGTAGCGTGAATCCAACGCGGAACAGAGCACCGGAGAGAACGAAACGTGGACGAGAAGCTGAGAGATCGGTACTGATTGGTGTGGAAAGAAGGAGAATAGTGGGGAGGCGATCTAGAGAGAGAAGAGAAAGATGAGGAGAGAGAAGATGAAATCCGGGACCTATACGCTCTGAGGAGTGTGGCTGACGAAGAAGTGGTTATATACATGATTAATGTCACGCATTCAAACGATGAAGATAAGGATTGCAGAGAGCGGTTGTGTTAATGACTCAGAAAAAGGGATGATGAAAGAGAGTAATGGAGGTGCCAACGGTGGTGTTGGCTTCTTGTGCGAATGATTTAGCAATGTTCAGAGAGAGAAATAGAAATGGGGAGAGAGGGGCGTGTGGAGAGCGAATGACCTAGGGCTGCGTGCCGTTTTCTAGAAGTGGTGCTGGTGGGCTGAAGACTTGGACAAGTATGCGTCGTGATTGGACCCGGCTTCAATTCCGTTTATTTTACATGGAATTAATTTTTTTTTTTGGAAATGTCAAATATAAATATTTTACATGAAAAAGTGTGTTTGTTTCTCTCTCCCCACTAGGTTCAAAATCAGCAAAATGGGAATGGGCTCCAGCTGGAGTATACTTTTAAACTTTCCGTTGAACGTTATGCAATGATCTTCTAGAGTCCATAGAATTTAGAATACTTGTTGGTTTTTTAAGAAGGCCTCAGCAAACCGTTCACTCTCAGGCCAATAAAATCCAAAAATAAAATCTAAATACGAACAATATTTATTAAGCAAATGGTATTAGATTTTAATGAAGTGTTATGAAATAATTGGACAAAAGATCTTGTGATTTAATGATATATAAAAAATGAATGATGAGAGTTTTTAAAAGGTCAAAAAGAGTAAGTGGGTGTATGTATATTTCTTGTCAAGGATAAAAATAAATAAGTAATAATAATAATAATAATTCACCTGAAATAAGTGAATATGGAATAATAATAATTCACCCTGAAGATGAAATACTTATATCTATTAATTTCATCTCCAAGTGGTAAGAAGACTTTTAGAGTAAATTTCATAAATAAAATCGTACTAGTTATTCCTAACAAATTTTAAAAATAAAATAAAAACAAAAACAAAGCCATATTAGTAAATTGATGAAAAACAATATAAATATATCACACTTGAATTATACGGGTTTAAGACTTTAAGTCTCCACCATGAAATATTTATTTTATTAATGGAGTCTTAACAAGTGGTGTCTCATAATTCAAGTCATTGTCGTGAGTGCACTAAGATATTCTCTTTTGTTGGTAAGTGCATAAAGATATTCAAGTTGTTATTCTAAAGAGCATAAAGATATTAGGTTTAATATTATTTATATGTATGCAATTTTCCTTAGCAGTAAGATGATTGTTGGAATTCATTTTACCGGGTGTTTAAAGCGTAATGCATTTTGTACCTTTGTGCAAGGCACGCTGAGACACATCCGCTATTCTTGGAATGAAATCTCATTTTTTGTGCTTGCAAAAAAATTGAATTTAAGGTACTATTAAAATAGGAGTCAATTAATTGGATAAACATATATTTTTTTTAAATTTAGTTTAAACATGTATTTTTTTCTTTTTTAAAATAATGTATTTACTTTAGTTCGGCAATAACATATGTTTGTACTTTTATTCACCAACATAACACGTTATAAAACTTAATTGGATTCATGGATTTCTTCCCTAAATCTTTGGGAATGTTTGAGTTTGCTTTGTTCAATATTCTGCTAACAATTATTATGAACTTGACAAACTAAAAATTTATTCAAATAATTATAAAAAACTATTTTCTAAAAACGCTTTGAACTAAATTTTAAAAAATATGAGAGTTGATTGGTTAATTACGCGATCAAAGGACACGTTTATTTTATATTGACAAATTAAGACATTCCTTAAAGTTGGTTAATTATTTTTGAATTGATTGGTTAATTATTCGAGCTAATTCATTTCTGGTGTATTTTTTATTTTCTTTCTGAATTATTTATATATATATATATATATATATATATATTCTTTTTTATAAGTTATGTAGCATTTCTGACAAATTAGATTAATAATTGTACCATTATGTTGTTTTGTCTTGAAGGAATATTATTTGATGGGACGTCTTAGATATTCTGAAAACCCAATAAGCATCCAGCAGTATTTATTAGTGCTAGAATTTGTTTGTGTGTGTTAGTGGGTCGATCCGAATCAAATACTTCGGACTATGTAAACAAAATTCCGTGCAATTTGTAACATGTATTTTGATTTTTTCGTTACTTTTCATTGAACAAAACTACAATAAGGTGCCTTTTTACGGCCTGTTTTGTGTTTGTTCTGTAGTGTTTTGAAGTGTGTCAGACCCGCTACAGTAGCATTATTTCAGTCCAAAACTTGTTTGGCCCGTTTTCAACAATAAGGAAAACTTTCAAAACACTTCCATTATTTTGTCCAAAAGCTGGAACAAGATTTTGGTGTTCTAGCCCAATATTTACTGTAGCTAAAGAGGCCCTAATCTCATTCGTCCATCCCAAATCATTTCAGCCTCCCAAACGCCTCCATCTCTATTCTCGCTCTTTCTCTCTCTAACTGCAAACTTGTATAGGTTTTGTTTAAATTTTTGTTTAGGGCAAATCATTTCAGCCTCCCAAACGCCTCCATCTCTATTCTCGATCTCTCTCTCTTTGCAACTGCAAACTTGTATGGGTTTTGTTTTATTTTTTTTTAGGGCAAATCATTTCAGCCTCCCAAATGCCTCCATCTCTATTCTCGATCTCTCTCTCTCCAACTGTAAACTTGTATGCGTTTTGTTTTAATTTTTTTTAGGGCAAATCATTTTAGCCTCCCAAACGCCTCATCTCTATTCTCGCTCTCTCTCTATGCAACTGCAACTTGTATGGGTTTTGTTTTAATTTTTTTTAGGGCAAATCATTTCAGCCTCCCAAACACCTCCATCTTTGTTCTCGCTCTCTGTGCAACTGCAAACTTGTATGGGTTTTGTTTTAATTTTTTTTAGGGCAAATCATTTCAACCTCCCAATTGCCCTAGTCTCTCTCTCTGCAACTGCAATTCTGTGTCTATGGGTTTTGTTTTATTTTTTTTTCTAAATCAACTAATCAAGCTCTGTAATTCTTGTTTTGCAAACTAATCAAGCTCTGTAATTAATTTATTTTAATCATCC
>JAOTQH010235243.1:0-13285 GCA_025631255.1 Cornus kousa
CTATATAAAATAATCAAATAATGGACTTAACTAATGCAAATAAGGGCGCTTGAATATGCAATATTCGGCGCTTATCAAGGAACCATCCAAACTTCTCTTGGAAAAGCCAAGGGGAAGGCTCAAACCCTCCCCAAAGTGGTTTCCAAACCAAGTATGTTTTATCCCTTTTGCAAAGCCAAGGTTCTCAAGGTTATCGTTCATCTTACCAAGCGCTAAATGGAAACTAATTTTAAAACTCACATTCTCCAAACCAATCATTATATTTTCAAGGTAATTCAAGAAGACAACATTTGAAGAGAAAGTCTTAACCGCTTTAGGTACTTTGGAGGCAAATACTCAATTGTTCATTCCCATTCCCAATCGATTGCAAGGCTAGAAACCCAAGTTGGGGAATAGCTAGCACCTTGAATGCAAGGGAGAAGGGGAAAATGCCTTTGAATCCACCACCAAAGCAACAATTTGTTATGGAGACTAATTCCTTTTCGGAAGGTCCTACACTTAAACATATAAATGCGATGACCACGTTGAGAAGTAAAAGAGTTGTTGACAACAAAGTAGGTGTTTCCAATGAAGAGAGTGAACCGGTGCAACCTAAAGTTGACACCCGTCCCGTCTCATATCCTATTCCTCTTTCATTGAATGTAAAAGAATCCATTGTCAAAAATCTTCAATGAATGTTTTTGAGAAAGCTGTTGAGCCTAAGGCTCCATTTCCAGATGCTTTAAAAGCATCCACCTCTCTGGAAAAATAGCAAAGTAAGGTAAATGAAATCATTGATGTGTTTAGGAAAGTAAAAATCAATCTCCCTCTCTTGGATGTAATTTAACAAATTTTGGTTTTTGCCAAATTTTTGAAAGAACTTTGCACCCTTAAGAGGAAGAACAAAAGCTAAGCACCAAGAAAAGTTGTTTTAACTGAACAAGTAAGCTCAATCTTGAAACACAATACCCTCCCAAAATTTAAAGATCCCGGTTCACTGACTACTTCATGCACTATTGGTGATTATGTTGTCAATCGGGCTCTTCTTGATTTAGGAGTGAGTGTGAATCTTCTCCCTTATTTGATTTATGTTCAATTACGCTTAAGTGATTTGAATCTGACGTCGGTAGTTTTGCAACTAGCCGAACGATCAATTAAGAAGCCCCGAGGTATCATTAAAGAAGTTTTGATTAAAATTGACAAGTTTTTCTTCCTGGTTGATTTCGTTGTCATTGACACGGAACCGGTACCAAATCCTAAAAGCCAAATTCCTATTATCCTTGGCTGTCATTTCCTGGCTACCACTAATTCCAACATCAATTGTAAGACGGGGATAATGAAAATTTCATTTGCTTACATGAAAGTGAAATTGAACATTTTTAATCTAACCCCCAATTCTATAGACAAACATAAAGAGATATGCGTTATTGAAAAATGTTTTGTAAATGAATTGAACAAAAATGAGTCTTTGCTTGGTGTTGAAACTTTAATTGATTTATCTTCCAAAAAGATTTCAAAAGAAAATGTTTTCAAATCTAGTTTTGAATGGGGCATGGAAGCCCAATAGTTTTGTTGACCAAGGGCCATCAATTTCACTTGAACCAAATCTATTAATTTCCTTAGCGAATAGTTTGTTGGGTGGGGTTCGAAATTCCATTCACCCTATTAAGGTGGGGATGCATACTAAGATCCTTGATCCGGCTAAAAGAGCCTAACATATTACTAGAGGCGTTAAATACTAGTGCTTCATAGGGTTTTCTGGTCATCGTCCTACCACATAGCTTAAGAGTGTGCATTAAGGTGAGGGTCAAGTTTTACATTTATAATTGCCACTACTACATTTCACTAAAAATATAGCTAGGGCAAGTAAGGATCGTCCCAAGGGATTGGTGGGTCGTATTGGTTGTGGAATTGAGATTAGGGTTAGTAAGTCGAGTGATCAAAAGATTAGTTGGTGATTGAATTATGCTAGAGGCAATTTAAACTAAAGTAAACGATTAAATTCAATAGAGACAGAATAAGAGAGAGAGAGATCTTGGGGTTTAGAGATCACCACTAAGCATAGTTTTTCTACACACTTTAATGAGTGATTAATGAGGGGAAAACATGTGTTACAATATTGATGTATGTGTATTTGGTTGTTTCAATTAGCATGGATGACCAATTAAGTATATATTGTCTTATTAACATAGTAAAAAGCACAATATATCAAACTAAACCATTAATCCTTCCATTAAGATCACAATCCAAACTCATCACAAGGTTAGAGACATATGTTACTTACATTCAAAAGCACGGAACGTCAAATAACAAGCATAGATTGTCCTCCCATCTATGTAACTAAGGCAACTACACTACAACTACACTATAACTAAGCTAATGACATAAAATTAAACTAATTAAACTAAGGGAGAGGCACAATCGATTAAAAAATGAGCATGAACCATCAAATAAATCACAAGAGCATTCCATTAAGCACTATGTTTTGACAATCTCTAGATCCATAGCATCAATACACATAGACATGCATCAATAACACAAAAGCTAGAGACAAATATATAAACATCTATTCTAGCATACATAGACATAAGGATAGAATGAAATGATCAATTGGAAGTATTAAACCACAGAAATCATTGAACAAACAAGATCTATGCATATAAAAATGTCAAAACATGTATTACAACACAAATCCCTCAAAAATAAATAAATCAAGATGTAGAAAGCATGCTTAGGGCTAACTCTAGTCCTAAAAGGATGTCTAGCCACTTATGGATGTGCTCCTCCAACCCTTAAGGGCAAGCTCTATGGAAGAAATCTACTCCTCTCTTTGGTTGATGAAGAACTCCAAGCTTGTGTCTCTACCCTCCTCTCTTCCTTTGTTTCCTCCCTAAGAATTCTCTCTAAAGCCTCTCTCTAGATGATGTATCAAGATATGTGTAAAAAGTAGCTCCAATCCTTCTATAGGAAGATCAAATGACACCGAAAATGACCTAGGCTCCTACACCAATATTCCCCCAATGATTGGATAAGAGACAACTTTTTATGAGCTGGCAAATGAACTTTTCACACCGGAGAAAGTTCGATCGATCGAACCTTGTCTTGGATTGATCGAACATGGCTAAGATCTATTGAACTTAGGCTAGATTGATCCACCTTGGCGGCACCTTTTTGGGTAACGACAAATCTGTGATATTTTGGAGATATTTTCGGGAAAGAGAAAAAAGTGGTCGGTAGGGTGGCACAACTGGATAAGGTTAAGAATGTGGATAAGGTCAAGAATTTTTTATCGATCAGAGAATAAGTTGGATTGATCAAACTTTGGGATCTTTGAATAAGGAAAAAAATGACTTGGATCTATCTTGAAGTGTTAAGATCGATCCATGTTGGATCGATTAAACTTTTCCTAATATCGAATGAAGTAGCTGAAATTCCACCATTTCCTTCCTTTTTGCTCTACTTTACTCCTTTCTTTGGTTTATCTCAGGATTGCTTCAATTATGCTCTTATTTGGCTGAATTAGCTTATTTTGGGGATAAATGCCTGAAAATGGAAATAACACTAAATCAATACAAAGCGAGAAAATAAGATTGATAAAGGTCCTAAAATACCTAAGCTTAAGGGGTTTAAATGTGCACTTTTCAGCGCTTATCAAAGCCCATAAAACATTGTGCCTTTAGGATAACAAAGGATGTAAAGAACAACAACAAAATGTGTAGATTAAGGAGCAGCCATAAACTGACAAACTATATGGACAACATAAGAGATGTTTAGATGGGTGACAGTGAGATAAACCAAACTAGCAACCAATTGGCAATACAAAGTACCATCTCAAAGAGATTCGCCATCACGTAGAGTAAGTCTTATATTGTGCTTAAGTTGTATATCAACAATCTTGCTGTCAATTAAACCTAATTTTGAAAGAAGATTTGATATGTATTTTTCATGAGTGAGGTAGTAACCATTTGTAGCTGTAGTGATCTCAAGACCAAGAAAGTAACTGAGGGGTCCAAGATCCTTTATCGTGAACTGACGACTGAGAAATTGCTTGAGCTCTTGAATTCCTATCAAATCATCTTCAATGATGATCATATCATCAACATAAAGTAAAAGAAGAATGATACCCTGATCTGTGCATCGAATAAATAAAGCTGAGTCATATGGCTAGCAGAGTTTCTAAGATGAGAGATAATCTAACTAAATTTGGTAAACTAAGCTTCAGATGCCTGTTTGAGGCGATAGAGAGCACGTCTAAGTTGACACACCTTATTACAAGGAGGATGATAACCTGGAGGAGGCTACATGTCTAAGTCGACACACCTTATTACGAGGAGGATGATAACCTGGAGGAGGCTGCATGTAAACTTCCTTGAGTAAATAACTATTGAGAAAGAAATTATTAACATCCATCTAAAAAAGTTCTAAATGACAGGAAGCTAACACAGTATTAAGAGTGTGAATAGAATGAAGATGTGCAACTGTGGAAAATGTTTCCTTAAAATCAAATCCATATTCCTGTGTGAATCCTCTAGCAACAAGTTAAGCTTTTTAGTGCTCAATAGACCCATTTGAATTAGTCTTGATCTTGTAAACCCATTTACATCCTACAACAGATTTTCCAAGAGGCAAATAAACCAAATCCAATGTATGAGTTTTGGCTAGTTCATCTTTTTGCATTTCTTGCTGCCACAAAGGGTTAGAAGATGCCTCACAAAATTTCTCAGGTTTATGCAAGGTAAAAAGAGCATGATAGCAATGAAAATTATGAAGATATGCAGGTGGTGCTCTTACCTTAGTGAAATGACAAATATTAGAGTAGGTGCACTACCGAGGACCGAGGACTGGGTGGATAAGTGAGACTCAGTTGTCAAAGGGTTGACTATATCTAATGATTTTGTAGAATTAGGAAAAAGGTCTGCAAATGTGTCTAATGGAGGAATAAGAAAATCATATTCAGGTATACCACTAAACTTAGATAATGTATGAAACATTTTATACTCCCAAAAAATAACGTGATGAGAAATGTTGAGTCATTTACCAATAAGATCATAATATATATATATACCCTTTTTATATAATTCCGTACCCAAAAAACAACATAGTTGTAACTTAGTTCGCTCATAAGGTTGGAAAAGAACAAAACAGGCACACCCAAAGACTCTAAGATGACTGTAGTGGGGAATCTTTCCATAAAGACATTCATAGGGTGTTTAATTATATAGAATTTGTGTGGGTACACAATTTATGGTATAAATAAAAGTGAAAGATGCTTCACCCTAAAAGGAAGAAGGCACAAAAAGCAAAAATGATGAACGAACAAGGCAAGTCTTAAATATGTCAAAGTTTATGTTCAGCTCGACCATTTTATTGAGATGTGCCTATACAGGAAGTGTGAAAAATAGCAGTGTAATGTTGAAGAATTTTTTTAAATTCATTTTGTCAGTAATCTTGAGCATTGTTATACCGATTTTTTTAATTTTTTTATGCTTTTTGGAAAACTGGTTTGCAATCATTTGAGTAAAGTTACGAAATATTTTAAGTAATTCAAAACGATTTTCATATAAAAATATCTATGTGAATCATGAAAAATCATTAATAAAAATAATAATATATTGTCATCCTCTAATAGTAGATATAGTTGAAAGTCCCCAAATATCATAATGTATTCAAATGGAGCAGAAGCAAAAGACTTATTTTCCCAATTGACATAAACAACAATCAAAAGATTTAATTTTAACTTAACATAGCAGACCCTTAATTGCTAGGGTTTTGACATGGGACAATGACGCATGACTCAAACGAGAATTCCATAACTCAAGGGTAGGGGAGTTGCACCATGTAGAGGTAGCAGAAATGGTGGTAGTTGTGACATCTCGGATTTTTTTTCGAATCTTCTTCAATTTTTGGTAATTATTTTTTTATGCATTATTTTGTGTGCCGTGCACCGATTAGCAGACCATGAGGACCCCGGTAGTCATTTTGAACATTTTTTAAGTTTAAAATTCTTAGAAATTTATTTTTGTGCATTTTTGCAAATTTTGAATTTTCGGGCCCTGAAGTCTCATGTGGGCCCCATGCCTGGATTTGCATGCCCAGAAAATATTTTTTGGCTTCATATACATGTTATATATGTGGGTAAAAGTGAAATTTTGCATGTTAGTGGTGTAATTATAATTTAGTGGGCTTATAGGGGTATTTTAGTCACTTTGTGAGTCCACCACTTTTGACCTCACATATGGGGGACATGGGTCACATTTTCTGCAGATTCTTCAGCCCATTTTTGAACCATCTTCCTCTTCTTTCTTTCTTCTTCTTCTTCTTTCTCCATCATTTTCTTCCTTTAATGCCCACTTTAAGCTCACTTTTGCCACATTTATAATAGGATTTTGGTCTTGAACCAAGATGGAGATTAAGCCGACATCACAAGAGCTTTCATAAGGTACCAATTTTAGCCCCATTTGGTGTAGCTAGCTTAAATTTTGGTGGAGTTTCACAAGGAGCTAAAGCTAGGGTTTGAGTATTCAAGAGGTAGAGGTGTCTAATTCATGGAGTCCTTTAACTTTGTGAGCTCTCTTGTGATAATTATGTGTTATAACATGTTATAGATACCATTATGGTGTTATTAGTTCAATGTGTAAAGATAAATGTTATTATCTTGCCCCATAGATGCTTAATTTTATAAATTGTATACTACATGTGTTTAAATTGATATTTAGTGATGTATTTTAAACCACTATAAAGTATGGAAATTATTTTGGAAGTGTATCTATGTTTTTATGGTTGTTTTGGGATATATTTTAAGTAGTATAAATGTATTAATTATCATATTGGAACTGTAAGCATTAGGGGTAAAAGCCATTGTCCAGGGTTTGTGCTCGAGCACTGAGGGTTGTGCTCGAGCAATGGGGCATTTGGAATGAGATCCTGAGAGAAAATCTCAGTACTTTACATTTTTGGTCCCAGAGCTCGAGCACAAAGGGGCAGTGCTCGAGCATTGGGGGTTTGGTAACTTCAAAGGATCATAACTTATTCATTTAAAATCCAAATGGGGTCATTCTTGAGCCTAAATTGAAGGATTTTTCATTTTCTTTCCAATGGTTTTAATCTCGTTCTCAGATTCCAATATTACTAGGAGATATTGATATTTTAGTGGGATAATGTTGGGAAATCATTTGAACCGGTGATGGGTGTTTGTTGGAAACAAATCCTATGGCCCTTAGTTACTCTTACAATGTTATATAATAATTAAAATGAATTGAACTTGCCTCATTAGACTCATTTAATTTCAAATTTATCCATCTCCCTTATACGAAATGACCATAGTACCTTTGTGTGTCATCATGTTTGGGCAAGGACCTGGTTTGTGATTCGGATCCCTAGATTCGTTACAAGTTTGGTATCAAAGCTTTAGGTTTGAAAAACTAAAGATGACGAGTAGGGTTAATCTAGATGGTAGTTAGTACTTAGGTTGATTGCACAACTTGCTTATGTGGTAAATGTTTATTGAATTGAAAGCAAGTTAGTTTGCTATGTGTTATATACGAAATGGCTATAAGATTAATGAATAGTCATTGAATTTAAGCATGCTTAATGGTGTTTAGTTTACGTACATGATGGTGATGTGTTTAGCAAGGTGATTAATTTCTTGAAATCATGTTTTAATTGGCTAAATGTTCACATGCTAATTTATTATTATGATAAGTTTTCCATTCTTTATATGAGTACGCTATAATTGGAAATAATTAATTGAGTATGTTATATATGATGGTGTTTTGGGACATGTCTGCTTAGGTATATGGCATAGTCATTTGGTCATTGGTATATTGTCGTGTTCATAACAAGCATGTTATTGTTATTGATGAGATTATATAATTATGACGATATGGTGTATTAGTATGTAGAAGGTTGTGACATGAAAAAATGAGGAATTTACTCATTTTTGAGTTATCGTGTATTTTAGTCCCTATCAGACAAGTTGTGTGTGTTCCTTAACTTAAGGATTGAGTTGTATAACATGATGTCACTTTGACCATTTTCTTACTCTTATAGTACCGTGCTTAATGACGACGTAAAGAGATGGATCCGAATAGAGTTGAAGAAAGAATAGATGAAGGGCAGTCCCTACACGATAGGATCCCATTGGAACAGGGCCAAGATGTAAAAGTGCACGTTAATCCACAAGTACCGAAAGATTAAGCTTGTTAACAAGAGTTGTTACCTCAGTTTTTTAGAGTTTGGCACGTGTCACTATTCCATAAGTAGTGCAACAACCAATCCCTCAACCACAGGTGACGGAGATGGAGAGGAACCTACGGTGTATTATTCAATTTTACAAGCTTATGAAGGAATCATTCGAAGGAGGTCCGGACCTATTGGTTGTGGATAATTGGTTAGAACCGGTTGAGAAACATTTAGGTGCAATGGATATGCCCAATGATTGGTTAAAGACCACTTTAGCCACATATAATTTCACTAAAGATGCGAGAATATGGTGGAAGACCATGACTAGTGTTCATAGCATTAATGGTTTATTTTGGAATACTTTCAAGGAACTCATCCTTAAAAAGTACTGTCTAGTGACTAAAAGGAAGGAGTTGAGAATGTAGTTTGACCGCCTTGAGCAAGGCGATATATTGGTGGTTAAGTGCGAGAGTACATTCACTTCTCTTTTACGCTTCACTACTGAAGTGGTAAGGGATGAAAAGGAGAAGACTTGGATGTTTGTTCACGGCCTGCATCACTCTATTAGGCCTACTGTGGTGGCTTTTGAATTGGAGGTGTATTCAGAGGCAGTGAGAAGGCATTGATAGTTGAAGCCAAGGCTAACAATTGGCAGACTAAGAGTGGGAGTGTTTCTTCTAAGAGACCAGAAGGGAAGAGGCATAAAGGTAATGCGTCTTCTTCACAGGTCAGTAAAGGGTGTGATCTGCACCTATCATTTCAGTATCAGTAGGGTCTCAGAGGACCGAGATAGTGTGTTATCACTGTAAACAGCTAGGACATTTTAGGCTGAGTGCCCATAGAGCCGACCTAGCTCTAATGTTTGTTTTAAGTGCGGTGAGTTAAACTATAGAAATAAGGATTGTCCATTGAGAGGTGGTAATGTGATTGACAGTGTAGGTTTCCAATGGGTTCTCAGAGTTCACGTCCCACTGGGGGAGCTACCCCTAGTATATCTTTTCACCAGTTAGGTTTCTGTAATAGTGGCCAGTGAGGGCAAAGAGCCCAAGACCGTTAGTCTTGACAAGGTACTGGTTAGTTTTTATGCATTTTTTTTTTAGTTCATGTTCTGGTTTATTTTTATGCACCTCATATTTTTCAATATCTTTATATTGCATATGTATTTGGCTCATATGAGTAATGTGATTATCTGAAGGTGAGATAGGTAGTAGGATTGACGTATACATCTCTTGGAGTAAGTATGTTGGCATAGTCATATGTATAGTATGATATCCTCGTATATGAGTTGCATAGACACTGGGTATGCATTATCAATGTAGATAGTGGTGTGGGACCACTGTTATGGGGATGTATACATGAGTATGGTAGGTGTTGGGGGTAGTGGAAGCACGTGAACAATGAGGATCCAATGAAAATCAATAAAGCAATCACACATAAATACAAGATATACATGGTTCAGCCAAAATTAACCTACGTCCATAGATGAGAAGAGATACCACTGTGATTTATAGAAATATTACAACAATAGAGTACCGACACCACCACTCTATGAGTTTATTTCCTTGGTACCAGTGTCACTGGTGTTTTTTCTACTCTACCAACTCGCTTACTACCTCTACCCATCAACTCCCTCATGAGACTACACTTTCTCAAACTGATAAGTCTCAACCCAAAGCCTATATATCTATTTATAGAGTTCCGAACCTAATTCCTTGATGAATAAGGATTATAATTTCTTATATGCCAAGACTTACCAAATAAGAAATTACCCAACAAAATACAACTCTAAAATAGAAGCATAATTAGAATAGGAATTTGAGACACAAATTCCAACAATCTCCACCTTGGCTAAAATTCCATTTAACCAATCATTGCTTCCACGGCATTAATCATAACAATTCTTTTGCAACTTTAATTTTTACGATACTCCTACAAATCTCCAATTGTCCACATTGTACATTGCTCGATCAGTTAAACTTCCAAGGCTCCATCTTGACTACTCAAGCTCCATGTTATGTAACCAAGCCAATTAACTTCACCTACAACTAAAGCCTGTTGCAGCACATATTGAGACTTCTTGTGTTTTCTAGATCTTCTTCACCGGATCTCCTTCACCTTTAGCTGTGAGACCAATTTTTTGGGGTAGTGGAAGCCAACAAAAGCCAACAAAGTAATCACACACAAACATAAGATATACATAGTTCAGTCAAAATTGACTTACGTCAATAGATTATAAAAGATTTCACTATAATTTGTAAAGATATTACAATAATAGAGTACCAACACCACCACTCCACGAGCTTATTTCTTCACTACCATTGTCACCAGTGTTTTTCCTACTCTACCAACCCGTATACTATCTCTACCCATCAACTCTCTCAAACTCATAAGTCTCAACCCAATGCCCATGTATCTATTTATAGAGTTCCAAACCTAATTCCTTGTTGGACAAGGTTTATATTTTCTCATAGGCCAAGACTTACCAAATAAGAAATTACTAAATAGAATACAACTCTAAAATAGAAATATAATTAGAATAGGAATTTGAGACACAAATTTAAATAGCAGGTTTGTCATTCATGCATTGCATTGTGACCTTTTAAAGGCCCTTGTTGTTCTGTGAGTTTTGGTTCGTGGTTTATTCGATGAATTTTTGTGGTTTACAGAAGCCAAATGTTGGTCTTATTTCCAGTGTCCATTAGGTAGGCCTAGGGAGGCAGTGTGCGGTTAGCTCACAATAGGGAGGGCAAATTAATATATTTACCCTTGTGATAAGCGGTTGACTTGTGCTAATGGTATTAACAGCTATGATATGGATTGAGTTTGGACGTGACTGTAGTTGTTATTAGATGTCCCTATAGGACACAACATGGCTTTTGTTGCAGGTGACTACCAACAGGTCTATAACCCAAAGGTAAATGGCTTTATATTGAGTCCATTACATACATGCATGAGTTTTATGTGTTCGTTATATGGGGTTATGGCACTACAAGCCAAGATTGAAAGGTAAGACACATGTGTAAAGATTATGACTCTAGTGTTTATGAGTTAGCATTGGAATAGTTATGGCACGGGTTAGTGATCATTTTTTGAGTGACTTAGCCACGTTTTAAAAAAAAGGGGTCAATTTCGAAAGGGGCTTGCTTGATGAAATATATTTATTATGAATCGAGAGTGCTATAAGTATAGATTCCCTTAGGATATAAATGAGGTGTTAGATAATATTTTGACGTATTTGATATTTGTGTTTTAAAAAGCCTTTGATTTAGTGTGGTATATAAATCATTGATAAAAGGTATTGAGATTGCTAGTGAAAGTTTCATGAGTTGTAATTCTGATTCTTAGCTTGGGAGCGATTTGATTTGATTGTTATAAATATTGAGTCTTAGAGACTTTGTGACTTGGATGAGGTGGATTTAATTAAGTACATGAGGATTTAAGCCTTAAGCATGTCAGTCGTGATGTCATTATTGTTTAAGTATGGAATTGGCCAAAATGGACTGGCCGGACATTTGTGGACTATACCCCAGCTCAAAACAAAATGTCAGGACACCATTAAGCTTGTAATGGTTATTTATGTCATTAGAGACACTTACCGCTTCAAGAAGTTTCGTTGGTAACCTAGACGAGGATATTTCATAGGCTTATACTAAATGCTGGTGATGCTACCTTACTATTCGCACAGTTTTTTGGTCTTACGTCGGTCAATGAACTCTTGCGGGCATGCCAGAGTATTTGTATAAAAACACTCAAAAATATGAAATGAATACTAGCCTATCCCTTTTTCCATAGCTGACTTTAGGCGAATGTGTGGGAGAGAGGATAGTAAGAATTCCCAATAAGGTTCTTTTTATGCCATGATGTAAGGGTTTTTTATAAAGTGTTAAAAGAAGTAAAAAATGCACTGAAAAGTAAAGTAATTTAAATGAACTGGCTAAATTTAAATTGACTTTAAAATAAAGATGGCTGAAATGAAATGGACTAAAAGGAAATTGGCCGAATTAAAAGACTAAAAAGTAATGTTTACAATGGAATAGAACAAGCCAAATTAAAGTGACATGAATCTGATCAAAGATTTGTCATGTAAATCTGTTTACATAAAACAATGAATAAATTGCAAATAGCATAATTAAACATTGCAAAAGAATGATTCCTTGAATGGAATTTGCCATTTGGACAAAAGATTTGAAGATAAATTGACGAAGAGTCATTTGAATGAATTTTGATTCATGTTTTGTGGGTGGTGCTGGACCAATTGGAATAGGATTACAACTTTCCTATTTATAGAATTCTTTCTCAACTTATTTTCCTAACTTTTTGCTAGAAAATCTCTCAATCCTTGATTTTCTTTTGTTTAAAATCAAACTGAGTCAACATTTGTAGCATATTTGAATTTCAACGTGTTATGTTGGAGTTTTGCTTTTATATCACAACAACTTCCTATAAAATAGGAATTTAGTTGTTACCTTTCAACCAAACTCTAGTCTTTCTTCCTTTACGTCAGTAGCCCAATTTAAAATAGTCAACCAATAGGTGCTAAAATTTATCAACTTCTTTGTAAGCTTGGCAGTCAATTAATATATCCAATATAATTATATGGGTCATTTCTTATTCTGCCTCTGATATTTCCAAATTGTTGATTCTTATAACGTCATGTTGAAAATAGTTATTCGCTCCTTATTGGTCCACGTCATCACTGAGATGGCTGCCAAGTTTTGGTGCCAACAAATGCCCCCTAAATTTTAAATGTTTAAAACATGAAAAAAACTGGCAGCCAGCAAGCTATTAAACTTTATTTCTTCCGGACCACTTCCAAGTTGGTCTTTATTTTATGTCAGCGGGATTGGCCGATCCTAGTTTTTCTATTATTCCCACAAAGCTGGCTGATACCCCTCAAAATATTGGCCATTTATAAACCCATGATATACCTCACCATTGAAGTTTCCCGACTTTACTAGTAAGGCATGATCGTGATTGGCTGGGATCAAGTTGTTATGTAATGTCATTTGGGCCAATTTAACTGGCTTCTCTATTGGAAGAACAACATTTTGATCGGTTGTCAATTATACATCAACCTTTGCAATAGCACAAATCATTGTAAAATAGGGCTATTGGTCGGGTAAGT
>JAOTQH010235253.1:0-13284 GCA_025631255.1 Cornus kousa
GTTCTATGGAACTTACCATAAGGTATTATTTCTTTTAGAGAATTAATGGGTGAATTTTATGGGCAAATCACGTATCTTCAAAACCTTTGAAGAGTTACCAAAGTTTGCAAAGTTGACCAAGCCAGAAAAGGAGAACGTGGAAGCTATATTTTCTCCTTCTTTTTAGGAGACTTCAGCAAATTGTCTAAACGTAGTCAAACTTCGTTGCTAAAATTAAGCAAGGAGTAGGGGTTTAATATATTTTTATAAATATATTTATATACATATACATATATATATATATATATATATATATATTTATTTATATCAGATTAAACCCACGATGAAAAGAAGTCGCTAATATTCAAAAAGTATGATTAAAGAAGATTGCTAAAATTTAGGGAATATTATCGACAGAAGAAAAGAACGTGGGGAATAAGGTATATTTTCAGATACATATATATATATATATATATATATATTTCCCATGATGAAGAAATCACTAAAATCATGGGGCCACGACGCCATGAAAGCTAAGGCCAAATAGGAAAGTCCGACAGAAGGAGGTTATTAAGGTTTGGAGGGAAACGTGGGTCTTGGAAAAATTCTTATAAACATGCATGTATATATGGAATTAGAGGAGAAGAAGGACTTTAAAGAAGGAAGGAATTACAAAAAATTGTGGAACATGATCAGTTGAAAGTGGTGGAACCATGAAAGGTAACTACCACTATTTAAAGTAAATAATTCATGTCTGAGAAGAGGAAGAAATCAGCAGCAAATAAAGGAGACGTGGGATCGTGGGGACACTTGGCCAAACAAGAATACGTCGGTTGAAAGTGGTGAAACTTTATAGGGGAACTACCACTAACTGAAGAAGTGTTTGAAGATAATGGATGACATCGCTAAATTAGTGGAGTCATTGTCTGAAATAAAGGAGAAGACTAAGGAAGACATGGGACACGTGGCATGATCCGGACCTTCCAGGTAGAACTTCTCAACCACTGCTGCTGGAACTATTGTCTTTCCATCTAGGCAGTTCTAGAACATGGGAGAAGGTTTACCAACATGTATACAACTGCCAAGACTATTATTTTTCAGTTGAAGATCATGGGGGAATATGGTTTTACACTTGGCAACATTTAGAGAAGGTTAGAAGATCATGAGACACATGGTAGTCTGAAGTTATTCCACGTGGAAGGTGTAGGAGCTGCCACATCAAGCTACTGCATGCATGGAATGCTCTATAAATAGAGCACTTAGGCTTCACTTGCAAACCCTGTTCAAATCACACAGCAAAACAACACTTTAAATTCCATACATTCATGTCTCTTTACATTTATGTAATACAATTTCAATATGTTTAATTCAAGTTCTATACTTATCATTCTTACATTCCAACTCCTGTACTTCAATTCCTTCACTTTCCAGTCCCGCACTTTCAATACAGCTTTCATTTCTACTAGCCATAAAGTAATCAAAAAGTCTTTTTTCAAGACAAAAAGAACCCTTGAAGGTGGTAATTTTAGTCCTTCTTATAATCGCTTGATCCTTACAATTTCCTACTAGATAGTTGTTCAGATACTCACTTTGGAACGACAGCAGTTCTTGGTACGCCCGACATCCACTTCAACTTTCTGTTCACCTGGAAAGTGGAACCACGGTTTCTAGGAGCCGAACAATTATTTTGTTATTGGAACACATAAGGAATGAGTAGGGTGACGTATTTTCCATTTTATTATATGATTAAATTTGAAACCACAACATTTTGTTATGTAATTCGAATGTGCAATCGCAAAATCATTGAGAAAATTCTCAAAAGTCTTAATTACAAGCTTAATGTCATGTCATAAATCCCCAAGTCAAATGAAAGTCAGAGAATATGGTAGGTTTAGAAATATTCAAAGACGGCAATAGAGTCGGTTTTACCAGATTAATGGTGTAAAATATTTTAAAAGAAAACATTTTTGGAAGATCAGTTTATGTCCAAATTTATCATGATTCTTTAAAGACTATGGTAAGGTTACAAACATTCAAAGATGGCCGTAGAGTTGGTTTTAAAAAAAAATATTTCTTTTGCAGCACTCCTCCCCTTCCCCCCGCAAAAAGTGAAAAATAAATAAATTATCAAAAATAAGTAATCTCTGTTGAATAATTATCGCTTTTAACATAATCAAAAATAAAAATTACTCTAAAGAAAATAAATAAGATAAAAAAGTTTAAAATTTATAGTATAAATGATAATTATTGTATTTTAAAAATAAAAAATAGTGTATTAATAAATTAAAAAAACTTTTTTGTTATTTTATTTGGAAGACAAAAATTAAATGAAGTGCAAATATAAAAACAAGAAATGTAAATATCACCTCCCTATAATTTAAGAATCAAATTAAGGGGATAAACATAAAATTAAAAGATTTAATACATACGTAATTGAAGATAATATAGATAGTAAGAAAAGAGAGAACTGTGGTGGTGGGAGTGTTGATCAAGACAAAAAACAGGACGACTTTGTGGACGTCTTGCTTGAAGTTCAAAGACATAACATGGATGACTTTTCTCTTCATAGAGACAACATCAAAGGCGTCTTCTTGGTAATAATAATAACTACTATTTTTATTATAATTTTTACACGCACAAATAATCACGGTGGGTTTGAACCTTTACCTCTTTTTGGAGAGGAGAGGTTATACTAATTAGGCTAATCCCTTAGTAGTCTCCTTGACTAAAACACTCCTTCAAATTTTAATCTATTACTTGAAGAATTTTTGAGTAAGTTGAATCAATTGATCTTATCATTCCAAATTTCCAACCAACACATGAATTACTTTTCTCATGAAATACTTATAAACTCCATTGCTGTGAATGCACGCAGAAAGCCTCCCTGAGTCACTCTAACTGCTAATTGTGGGGCTCTGGCTCCAATGCTCCATTAATTACAACATTTTGAGTACATGATTGATTCTCTATCACAACACCATTTATTCCAGTTTCACATGAGAATTAGTCACATGTAATGAACATGATAGTAATTGAAGGACTTCAATTATAGAACTAAATCGATATTTTCTATGATTAATGACATTTTTTTTTTACACAGCATGGTTTATGATCGTTTGAGAAGTTAAATAGGATGAATTTCTGATGGCATAAACATGATGGTCGGTGAGAACAAATTTATAAGAAGTTAGAAATGATGAGTTTCCAATGAAATTATGTTTCTTGAAGAGTAAAACAAAGAGTGAAGAAATTACTAACATATTATTATGCCTTTTTTTTATTTTTTATTTTTTTATTTTCATTTTTTCATAAATACTTATTGTTATGCTTTCTTAAATATTTTCCTAAGCTTAATGACTTTCTAAACCTTTTTAAGCAAAAGTGTCGGTTCTTACCAGGAAAAAAGAACTTCCAAATTAACTTTATTTTGTTAATTTTTCTTCTTTTGAGTAGCCTCAGTTACCTTTCTTTTATTTCTTGTAGGATATATTTGGTGCTAGAACTGATACTACATCCACAGCTCTAGAGTGGACAATGATTGAGCTCTTAAGACATCCAAAGGTCATGAAAGAGCTACAAAATGAGGTGCACGGAATAACTAGAGACAAACTAGAAATAACCGAGGATGATCTAGAGAAAATGTAATACTTGAAAGCAGTGATGAAGGAGTCTATGAGGTTACATCCTACAATCCCATTACTAGTTCCCAGGGAATCAACCCAAGATGTCAAAGTAATGGAATACGAAATTGCAGCTAGCACACAAGTGTTCTTGAATACTTCTATAGATTTTAAAAGGCATGACTTCAAGTTTATTCCATTTGGAGCTAGCCGTCAGGGTTGTCCAGGCATCTAATTTGCCATAAGTGTCAATGAGCTTGCACTAGCAAATCTTATTCGTAAGTTTGATTTTACATTGCCAGATGGGACAACAGAAGAGGATTTTGACATAACTGAAGCCCCTGGTATAAATATCCACAAAAAATATCCTCTACTTCTTGTTGCAACGCCATATTCTTTTGCTAGTCATGTACTTGCTACATAATGGATGGAAATTGTACTTTGTAAACCTTTATGACCAGTATAAAAAATAAGTGCGTGATTAAATAAAAGGGGGGGTGATATTTCTACTCCACTTTTCTACGATTGTACCTACTACACCCTTAAAGAAAACGTCATTTCTATCCCTAATTTTATAAATAAATATTTTTTTTTCAAATACCACAATTACCCATTTAGTTAAGGATATGTATCTTCTATCTCCCTCCTCTCCCTAATTAATGTTTTGGGTCACTTCTAACATTTTCTTTTTTCTCTACTTTGCATTAGTTATCTTCTCTCTCCTTAGGGTGTTAATATTGATCTTTGTATGATGAAAAATGATGGAGTTTATTGATATTGTTAGCAAAAAAAGCATGTAAGAATTATCCAAACTTCATGAGCTTCTTAAACCTCTTGAAGTGGCAACATTGGTTATTGTTGCACTTGTTGTAGCCATGTCGCTTCATAAACCCATCAAACTTTTTGTACCTTTGCCTCGGGGCTTGTTTCAAACCATACAAGCTTTTCTTCAACTTGAGTACTAGTTTCTCTTTCCCTTTGACTAAAAACCCTTCGATTGTTGCACATAAATATCCTCCTCTAAGTTATCATGGGGGAAAGCAGTTTTCATGTCTAACTACTCAAGGTACAAATCCTTTGCTGCAACAATGCTCAGGATCGACCGAATGGTAGTCAATTTTACAACCACTGAAAAGATGTATTTGTAGTCAAGTCTCTCTTTTTTATGAAAGCCTTTGACTACTTATAATATCTACTTGTACCTCTTGGAATTATCATGTTACCCTTTGACCCTGTATACCCATTTATTGTGAAGTGCTTTCTTGCCCATAGGTAACACAACTAACTCCCATGTGTTGTTGGAGATAAGAGATTTCATCTCATCTCTCATTGTAAGCTCCCATTTGCTAACATCTTCAGCCTAACATGCCTTATCATAGCATTCAGGTTCACCATCATCTATGAGCAACAAATAATTTAAATACTTCACATTTGGCACATGAGGACGGAAGGATTTTCTAGCTAGGAACATGAGTAGGAATTGGAATATGTGGTGCACTTTGTTGTGTAGATTTTTTTAAAGAGCTCTCTACTATCTGTTACACTACACAACTCTCTGGGATATCACCCAAATCAACATATTGTGGATCACTCTGTACTTGGCTAGGGGACTGTGCTGCATCTATATCCTTGTACATCATCCTTTTATTAAATACCACATCTTTACTTCTGATGAGATTCTTCTTTTACTCGTCCCAGAGTAGATAACTAAACTCATCTTCACCATATCCACTGAAAGTGTATTTTTGTGACTTGGGGTCTTGTTTACCCCTAGCATGGTCACTAATATGTGCATATGCAATACAACCAAATACTCGTAAATTAGAAAGATTTATCTCTTTACCGCTCCAACAGTACTAAAGGTCTTTGGTTAATCAAGTGAGTTATTCTCTGTTGTATTGACTACCTCTGCCCAAAACTGTTTGGGTAGACTTGCATGTATGTGCATGCTTCTGGCTCTCTTTGTCAAGGTTTTGTTCATCCGTTCAGCCACCCCATTCTTTTATGGGTTCCTTGTACAGTCTTTTCTAATATAATCTTATTCTGATAACAGAACTTCTTAAACCCAGTGTCTTCATATTCTCCATCATTATTTGATCTCAACCTCTTGATTCTTAAACCCGCCTCATTCTCCACCATGACCTAACACTTCTTAAACATTCATACACTTTAGATTTATGTCTCAAGAAGTAAACCCATATCTTCCTCGTATGATCATCGATGAAAGTTACAAAATAAGACTTACCGCTAATGGATGAGATTGTCATTGGCCCCCTAGATATCTATATAAACTAACTCAAGCTTCTCTTTTCTCATGTTTATTCCATTTATCTTGAAAATAACCTTCTTTTGCTTTCCAAGAACGCAGCTCTCACAAAAATCAATATCAATTGACTTCGAGCCCTGTAGTTTGCCCATTGAGTACAGAATTTTGAGCCCCTTTTCACTCATGTTGTAACGCCCCAAAAATTCTAACAAAATGCTCTGATACCATTCCTGTAACGACCCAAACCCCAAAGGTTCGAACCATTAGCCGAGTCCTTACTCGAACCCGAGGTCATCTACGTCAAACCCATCATTTCTAGCATCAAAACATCTTCATTTCACTAGGATCGAACTTCCAAACAATGTCATAGACATTGGAACACGTGGGGTGACAAATTTCCAGAAAGAAGGACGAAGCTAGACCATACAGCTTCATTTCGGTTGACCGAAGTGGAGCTTCGGTCGTCCGAAATGAGCCACTTTGTTTTAGTCGTCCGAACCACTACTTCAGTTGACGAAAACCAAGATGCCGAGAGTGTGAAGATGGTTTGGTCGACCAAAACCCATTTCGGTCGACCGAAATGGAAGATCCCGAGAGCCATCACTTGTTTCGATCGACCGATGCACCATTTTGGTCGACCGAAATGGCTCATTCGAGCCCTCATGCAGAAACTGAGTTATTGGAATTTAAGGAATGGATGAAAGCTAAGACGAGAACATAAGGTGATCCTGACTTAAACTAATCAAAAGAAAATGTGTTATTTTATGACCACGAGCTAGAGTATCACCACACAAACATTGCACTACTTCACTTGATCACAACTTGCATGGAAATGTGTATATACAATGATTTCGTTAACTTCATTTACATTAACAAAATAAGTTCATTCTTAAATTACAAGGCCATGAATGTAACATAGTTACATATCCAAAATCTATTAATTTACATGGAATGTCCAAAACACAAATAGCAAAATGATCTTTTAACAACTTTCAAACTTGCAGAGGATTGTCATCCGCCATTTCCTTGCTATGACCTGAAAAAATGATAAATATAGTGGGGTGAGCAATTTGCTCAGTAAGTGGCGCCTAAGACGCACCTCATGAGTCCCCGTGAATCTAAAACAAAGAATAGAACAATAGGGGTCGGAGTCATACAATGTCGGGAAGAATACAGCATGGTTCCTAATTTCAAAATAATTAATATGATGCAATGGAGATGCGATGCATGCCGATATCGCTCCCCATTTTCACATTTAAAACCATCACTTTCAAACTGTTAATATAACCCATCATTTGGTGACCCCGCAGCGACACGAGAGAAGGATTGACTAGTGTCCCTGACCCATGGTACCCCCGTGGCGTCATTATGGGGCCCAACTAGCTCAACCACGCTAAGGCGACTCCTTAGTTCTCTTTAGGCTACATTAACACTCCGGCCCTTTGGTACCCCTGCGGCGACCGGGTTTTCTCAAAACCGTTTCAAAACAATCTTCTCCCAAAAATCCCCTTCTCATATTTCAAAACATTTCCCGTCATGCAACCCAATGATGCACATGTATGTCTCATGCTTTTAGTGCTATAACAATAAGGGATTTTCACATAACACGACGAGGCATGCTTTCTTCCATCATTCATAGTATGTAAACAACATAATAGGTATAGAAATTCATCATATATGCATGCTTTTCACATAATACATTTAATACATGTTCTCATGTAACCACATATACATAATCAAGTCACTTTAAACTACAACTAGCATCAATAAGCATGTTAAGACACAATTCAAGTAGATTAACTCACAAAGGTGCAAGAATATATGGATTAGAAAGACCTACCTCAAGTTGATGTAAAACCCTAAAATGGGTCTCAAATTTCGAAGGCCAAGAGGAGACTCAAAACTGAAATTGTTGGTATTATGAGTAGAGCTCGTCGTGCTCTCCGTTTTGCCTCAAACGGCACCCAAAATCACTAAGAAATGAAGATCGAATCTTGCTTCAAAGATTGATACAAAAAAATGAAAAAGAAAAACGAAGAACAAGAGGGTGGAAGAGAGGGTCACGGGAGAGAGAGAATTAAGGCCATATTTGGTGTGAGGGAATGGAATCAAATCAAGCTAGAATGGAATGATTTTGTTTCCATTCCCTTGTTTGTTGTGTCGTATTAAAAGTGGAATGGTCATTCCCAAGGAATGCCCATTCCATCAAAAAGGTGGAATGCTCATTCCTTTTCTTGAGATGTGGAATGACCATTCCATTCCCATTCATTCTCACTAGTAATAAAATAAAATAAATCAAAGACAAAAAAAAACCAAAGGGCTTCGTTTCAAGCAGATCCACCCACCACCAAGGTCTCTCTCTCCGGTGCCAAAAACCCACCACCAAGGTCTCTATCTGCCGGGCCAAAAATCCTTCTGGATTCCCGTTTCAGGCAAATCTATCAACAAGGTTGCTCTCTCTCTACAACACCTCGCTCTCTCTTTGTGACGGTACATTCTCTCTTAACCTCTCTTTTTAGCATTAACCTAGATCTCTTTCTATTCATACAGATAGCGAATAATATATAAATATACATAATATGTATATATATAGACAATTTTCTCTCTCTAGATCTTTTATATGCTGTGTTTATCTGGTTTGTGCTTTTATCTCAGTTTGGCTTCCATGAAAACTCAATGGTAGTAGAATCTTTCAAAAGTTAGGAGTCACAAAGGTTTTTTTAAAAAAAACACAGAGAAATCAAATTGAATCACAATTGGGTATTATTAAAAACTGACCAGAATGGTTTTACCACCACCCATTTCATCAACCAAGTCTAGTGTTTGATTGGTTCTCAAAGCTTGGAGGAATTCTTCTTTCTGGTGCCAAACGGGCTGAGTCTTCCTCTTCTCCAGTATCTCGTAATACCTCAGTATGAATTTACAAACAGCAACCGTATGACCCCAAATTTGATATCTGATCAATCTATTAACATTTTGGATAATAAAATGATTATAATAAGAATATAGTAAAATGCAATCTGAGATTGGTCTGATAAAATGCAATAAAATGATTATAATAAAATTACATCCATATTTTTTTAATTTACAGACAAAAACAGAGATTGGTCTTTGGTTGCTTGGTAATCCAAGATTAAGTTCTTGTAACCGTTGATTTTTTATGCTTAAGAAAAGAAGTATTTGCATACCTAACAAGTTAGATTCAAACCCACACCAAACTATTATGAAGACTACTTCCTATGTTCTCTCAGATGTAGATCACTGCACCTTAACTCTTTCAATGGCAGCCAATGGGCTTATAACTTGTAGGATTTCAACCTTTGGTTAGAAGCTGCATTGGCTAGCAAACTGGAATAATTCAAGTGGAAAAAAACTGCAACATGAAAATTATAATTAACCAACAAAGAAGTGAACTGAAATATAAATGACAATAGTTCTCTTTATCACATATTAGAAAGACTAAAAAGAAAATTTTCTGTTTGGTTGACAATTTACTAAACACCTTATATGAAAAAGAGCAACAAAGTTGCACCAATTTCAAAAACAATCTTTTTAATTATGTGAAAATAGATCTCTATTTCAGAGAATAGAACCAAACAAGGCCAAAGTTTTTAAATTACAGCATGTCACATGGTTTTGGAAAAGTTCAATTGAATTCAGCGCAACCTCGGCTGGTATTAATTCTTCATATTGATGGTATTTCAAATGTAAGTTGCTTGTAAATATTGAACTAGAGATATTTTGCACTATATTGCACAAAAGCTTATAAATATCATATGATGACATCACCAGTAATGCGCTTGCAATTCAACCTGTATACACATACTTAAATATAGATTATGGTATGTGCACTACTTTGTCTACTTAACCAAAGTAGAAAAAGATTATGATTTGTGCTCTCAACTTTTTTTTATTTATTAATCTAAACAGTAAAAATTTGGGTCATTTTATATAAACATGCATAAACAGAGGTGCAGTAAATAAATATAATATGAGTGAACTTCTTTCCTCTTATCAGAACCTGGGAATAACAGTCTTAATTATCTCATGTCAATGCAAATTGTTCAATAAGATGGTTTACCATTAGTACATTATAAAGGATAAAGAAGCTCATCTAACAACTTCAACATTGTTGTTTTCTTGATTATATGCTTAATTGGTGCAAATGGGGCTGGATGATTTGGCAATATATACATGTTCACTATGTATTCTTTGAAGGAACTCTACATTGTGTTTTATTAAAAGGTGATATCTGTTCTTTAGTTTTGTACTTAGCTCTGACTTTTTTGTTGGTGTGAAGGTTGGACATTTAATATAATATATATGTTTTAATCAAAATACAAGGGATTGAGTCTTGATTTGAAAAAAATATGAATTGTTCTCTTTCATCTATTTCATCTATTCCCCTTGTAACAAAGAATGAATAATGTTAACAGTAAAGATAATGAAAAAACCTCCTGAAGAAATTTGCTTTGGTTTTCCTTGAATTTTAAAAATTATTTAGTTACAAAATATAGTAAAATAAATTGAATAACTACTTCATTCTCCTAGACCTTCACTTTTCAATAAATAAAATTCTCTAGGACTTCCATGATGGTGCACAACTATTGGCGCCACTGCCATAATCACTCCCATTATTGCTACTACCCCCACCACTTTGCCCTCAACTATTGCCGTCAAGTACCATCACCGTTACAATTAACTTTTACAACTGTTAGTCCCACCACTTTGAACACCTCAACTACTCCTATCACATGGTTCTTATTTACACTCTTCTCCGATCTTTAGCCCCACCGTAGTTGTTGCCACTACTATCATCACATCATCTTTATTGGTGCTCCATCACTAACACGGCCATTTCTTCCACTTTCAATCTGTCATTACTAAACATTAAGTTATTAATTATATAATTCTTAGATTAAATTATATTTCTAGAATAATTGAAACACCAATGACCCATCCAAACAGTTAAATGGGGTGGGGTGGGGTTGCGCATCAGGCTTATGGATATGTTCAACAAGGATTTGTTGGGCCAGTGGTTATGGAGTTTGGGGGTTTAGAGATATAGGCTTTGGAGGAGGGTTATTAGTTGCAAGTTTGTGGATGCCAGGGGTGGTTGGTGCTCTTTAGAGGTGAGGGTCTTGGTAGGGGTCAAGGTCTAGAAGTTCGTTAGGAAGGGGTGGAATGAATTTTCAAAACAAATTCGGTTTAGAGTGAAGAGTGGGAGGCATATTAAGTTTTGGGTGGACGAGTGGTGCGGTGGTAGATCGTTAGCCGGTGCTTTTTTGGGATTTTCAGTGTGCAAAACTTCTTTAGGATTGAAAGGTGGACGACTTTTGCAGTTCTTGGATTTGTTATGTAGTCACCGGATAGATGGATAGGGGGAGAATGAGTGGCCTTGGGCGATTACCACTCATGGGAGATATGAGGTTCGTTCTTTTTATTGGAAGCTGTTGGATATGTAGGGCTCTGCCTTCCCCTGGAAGGCTCTTTTGGTGCACAAAAGCCCCTCTTGAGGTGGCTTTTTCTGGCTAGAGGACTCTCTTGGAGAGGATTCTGACGATCGATAATCTAAAGAGAAGATGACAGATAATTGTCAATTGGTGTTGCATGTGCAAGAGGGGCGAGGAGATGGTAAATCAAATTCTCTTGCATTGGCCAGTGGCTAGGGAGGATTGGAACTTACTCATAGCCTTGTTTAATGTGAGTTGGGTCATATCATTTTCCACGAGGAGCATGTTTGGAGCTTGGTGAGGGTGTATGCTATATAGTGGGAAAGCAAGCTCGAGATGCTTATAGGGTTGTCCCCTTTTATTTGTGGTGGGGTCTATGGTGGGAGAACAGGAGATCCTATGAAGGGGAGGAAACTCCTATTTGGGCATTCAAATTCTATGTACTTAGTTTGTTATTTTTTGGACTCATGGGTGGGTTTGTAAGTCTGGAGGATCTCTTGATTTTTTTATTTTATTTTTTAATTATTTATTATTATTATTTATTTTAATTTTTTTGAATAGTTTGAGGTTATGGTGCCTTTTTGGCTTGTGGCAGTTGTGTCCAGGATGCGCTTCCCTTTTGAACATTTTCTATAAAATCTTTACTTGTCAAAAAAAAGAAAGAAAGAAAGAAAAAAGTGCAGTTTAATAATTTTCAAATTCTAGATATTGTTCATATATTATTTCCATAAGCTTCCTGTTTATTCCACAACCTAAAATTGCAATTTATTACTTTCAAAAATAAAAGATATCAGCTGAAATTCTAAACATTGGGCCGACATTTTCATTAAGAAAAAAGTCGGTGGTTCTGTCTTGACTCAACTTCTCATCATAGTGTTTTCCCAACTATTTGAGTTAAGTTATAAGAATCCTATTTTGTCATTCTGCCCTATTTAAGGCCATAACCTTATTTAAGCTTGAAAACATCATAACTTTCTTAATTATCTCAACTCATCTTAGTTTTGGCCTTTCTCTTCCTGTAGGATTACCCTTAATATGGATTGCGTCACTCTTCCTCCTGTGGTAATGGTATTGACCGTTGCTGCATTTGCCCAAACCATGTTAATTGATTTTCTTGCATTGTTTCTCCAATTGATTCTACTTCAACTATTTTAGGATTGTTTTATAGTAGGCGGTCTTGTGTAAATATAGAGAAATGGACAAATAGCCAATTGTCGTGAACTGCTTGAAATACATTGGGAACATCATTGAACATTGTAAAAGTTCTATCTGCCTTTTATTCTCTTTCCTATCTTTCAAATGTTAGTTTGATACCTATGGCTTTTATTCTTACCATATGTAAGAAATTTATCTTTAATGAACTGCATATGAACCAAAGGTTGATGAATTCTTGTAATATGCAGACACATGCTAAAAAGAACTTCTAAAACCATGCTGATCCAACATAATTTTGTGCATACCACAGTAACTAAAAAATCTTCATAGGCAAGCTTGATTTGTTACTTTCATGATATTTAATAACTGGAAAACATTTATGTTGAAACACACACATATATTTTTTCTACTTTAATTTCAGATAATTTAGATTTCTTAGTGGCCCCATCAATGCACGCTCTCTATATGTTTTATGACCTCTATTCTTTCACGGTTTTCAACTTATAAGACTATGTACAGGTTTTCAAGAGCGGGCCTCTTTTCATATCTTCAAAAGGTTAGTAAATGCTTGTCTTTCTTCCCGAAGCTTTTTTGTTATTCCTTCTTCAATTCTTTTGGCATGCCAATTGTAATTTATGCATTTGGACTCATGGCTCGTGTAATTAAATTGTTTCATGCCTTAAAACTTCTGTGTGTTGTGCTGTTGTTGCTTCAGTTTCTGAATGGCGTACCTTATTGCTTCACCTATTGTTTTGTATCTGTTGACAGTTGACAATTCAATATATATATATATATATATATATATATGTGG
>JAOTQH010235261.1:0-13283 GCA_025631255.1 Cornus kousa
AGACAAGAAATTTCAACGAAAAAAATTCATTCGTGAAATTCTAAGGAAAAAGGAAAGGGAGGAAATGACCGGGTCATGACATCAATGCCATTTTTTTCGGTTAACATAGTGAATTTAACGGGTTCATTTTTTTTGCATTAGTAGTTATATCGGTGGTTGGGTACAGTGGTTCAAAAGAAGAGAAAGTTGAGTAAAAAAGATTGTCCACCACCACGAGTGCCGATAGATTCAGAATGGCGCCGAGCACCATTTTTTGGGAGGAGTGACATGGTTTGACGGTGGGTGGACAGGAGTGGTGGCGCTGGTGAACCATTAGAGGTTGTGGAGTTGATAGAGGAAGAGAACGTAGATATTTCTCTATCTTCGCGTATACCAGCAAATGCGGTTTTGAGATTTGGTGTGGAACAAAGGAGATATCCTTGGTCCTTTGTGAAATTTATGTATCATACGAGCCCATGTCATGGTTGGGAGGGGTGGACAGAAGTGATACTTGCAAATGAAGAGTACAAGCGCATCCTTGATCTGGTAAGGCTTCTACCTACCATTAGGTTATTTTGTTAGTTGAGCATTCCTTGCGACATTGTGGGGATGTGGGAGTTGGTCTCAAGGTGGAGCATGAACTCTCATACCTTTGTTACTGCGTGGGGGGAATTTACTCCCACGATCGAAGATGTTCACCAGTTGTTGGGTTTACCCTTCCAAGACACAGAAAATCCTGGTTCATAGTTGCTAAATGAGGGTGAAACAACACTAAATGATAATTTGGAAGAAGCATTAGAAAAATCCAAGTGCTTTGGCACCTTATGGGGTTGTAAGGGTACACATCGTGAAGCTAGGGGTACCAAGGTGCACAAGAGCACAATTGGTTCCTGGGTGCGTTATAACTTTACAGATTATCCCTTAAGTCAAAAGAGGGTATCGAAGGAGTGGAAAGAAGGCATTGCTAGTTCGTGGGTGGCTCACCCTTCAAACCTTGCCGCATACTTGTTGTTTTAGCTATCTCGCTATATTTTAGAAGGGACACTGGAGGATGCCCCTTTACCTCACCTGTAAAGCCTCGCTGTGAAGTTAGCATGTGGCATTAAGGTGCCCCTCGCACCATTATTTTTGGGCACTTTGTATCACAGGTTAGATATGGTGGTAGAGGACTGTGCACGCTCTGTGGGGCGCTATGTGCAAGACTCATATATTTTTACTCTATTTTTACAAATATTTCTTTATGAAAGATTCAAATCATATGCTCTGGCACCCCTAGACTTGTCCTTCAATGAGGCTATTGTGCGAGGGTGGAGATGGCATGGGTGAGCTCCATAAGGGCAGCTGAGTTACTTAATTGACTAGAGTTTCTAGTTTATTATAGAGATGAACATATCCCTGTTGGTGCCTATCGACTGCAGCCAACGAAGTGCTAGTGTTTTTATTGTGCACGACCCTTGGGTATTTACCAGCCTTATGGGAAGGGGAGAACCTACAATCCTTGAATGGTGCCACTCCAAATTGGTTATGATTGTGGGGTGCCCTCAGAGTATATCTTCGTAGGAGGTGAAAACTCCTACGAGGGGAGCTTTCTCAGATTGATGGCAACACATACAAGGTTTTTGACAGACGGGGTTTGGGCCTTGTTCCTACCAAGGAAGGATAAGTTCCCTATGTGCACTGAGTTGGCGTGTTCCTACTGGGCTATTCACCTTACATAGTGGAAGGATTTTTGCGCAAGTCCAGCAGAGCGTGTCAAAGCGCGTGTGATCTATGTAGGGGATTATTCCCTGAGGCCCCCCTATTGAAATTGACAGGGGTGATTATTGCTCTTTCATGCCCATTCCAGATATTCCTAGTGGAAAAGCGTAAGGTGAGTCCTCACAACCTTTGCAGGCACAGGAAACATCAGTGCCAGAGTTAGCCCCAAGGGCTAATACCCGAAGGCGCAAAACAAGGGCAACATCTCCCGTAAAGGGTGGGCCCCCTTTGAAGCGAGCAGCTATAGGCGTCGCTACTCGCATGAGGTCTAACATAACTGGGGTAACTGTGAATCCCCCTATTGCAAGTGTGTCTCATCCAACAACACAACCTCTCCAGCCTCCACTTGTGGACTATGAAGATGAGTCTGACAGTATAGATACTGATACCTCTATTGAGGATACTGAGGGCCAATCCTTTGTTGGAGAACATGGTTGAATGGCTACTGCCTTTGGACCTACTGCTGTTAGGGGTCGCTTGTTCTGGCATATGCACGAAGGTGACCCAAGTTTGACTGTGTATGATGTGAGCTCTGGCGAGGTACTTCCCGATGACACTGATTTTGCTAATTTGCCTCATTTTGACTTTGTGCAAGCCTTAGGTGAGAGTGCATTAAATTATTATGTTCAAGAGGACATGCCAATGCAATCAAGGGTGGAGGAAGTGGAGATCTTGAGCCCTTTGAATGTCTCGCCACTTGTGATCATATGAAATACGCCTGTTCGTGAACATGCAGCAACCGTGGCAAATATGATGTGAGAATACTCTCGCAGGACAGAATTACCTTTCGAGGATGCTTATGGTAGCGAAGAATCTCGTGCACAAGGTAACCCCACTACTGGGGAGAATGAGGCTGAGTCAACATTTTCTTAACCCGAGACTTTAGAATATTCAGTTGAAGAATCTGGTGAAGTAGTGGGGGGAGACACTTTGAGAGCACAAGACACTCCTCCAGTCCAAGAAACGCATTCAATGGAGTATAAAATCCATAGGGGGGAAACCCTTATAGAAGTTGAAGTGGGGCATTCCTCGCTTGTCGTAGAGGTGAGCCAATCTCATGCGACAGAGAATGATGGTCGCACTGATAACATACTCGAGGACGTAGTAAGGCAGGACTAGCCCTCAGGTGTGATACAAGATGCCTTAACCTTGCCTTTGTATACGAAAGACTTAGTAATTGAGAACATGGGTGAGGAGAGGAATCTAACTTCTCCAGTAATTGCAGTGGAAATGGCTCCTCTCATGGTTGAGCAAGGTGAAATTGAAGAGGTTGAAAGTGCGATTGTGAATGCTGAGGCTCATGAAGCGAACATCGCAGGGCAGGATGTTCCCAGCCCAGAAGTAACATGGATAGGTATGCGACTTCCTCGTACTTATGCGTCCCTATTAGAGTCAGCTTTAGTTCATCATCCTGAGGTCTCGTAGTTCTTGTCCTCACGTCACATGCTTGTTCAACAATCAATGTATTTGTGTTTTGGTAAATTTTTTAAAATATTTATGGAGATTGAACAAGGTTCAACAAATGAAGACCTTGTAAAGGAGGCCACACTCCTACTGGAAGATGTGCTAAGGCTCGAGGTTCCAGTTCTGTGGTTGCAAAGGCGACTCGCAGTGGCTGATAAATGTATGAGGAGACGGTTACTTGTGTCGCGCATTCATGCGGTACGAGATCACATTACACAGTTGAAGAGTGAGCTCGCACGAGAGCAGAAGGGTTTAGCTGTGATGATTGCCCATTTAGAGGATCTTGATGATGATTATTCTTTATTTTCTACCTATATAGGCTAGGGCTTTACTTTTGACTATGTAATCTACAATTCATGTAAAATATTGAAAGTGAATGAAATAGACATATTTTGTTGCAATGCCTAAATGTATAAGTTTGCCAAAATATTTACATTCTACTTAGTTTGATAAAATCCAATACTTAACAAAAAAGAAATGCTTGAGCTAAACATTGTTAACTAGATTGGGATTAGTTCCTTCGAGAACGCAGTAACCACTGTCACTTGTTGTCCTAACAACGTAGGGACCCTCCCAATTGGGCGTGAACTTTGGGGCTGAGAGACCTTTAATGACATGAGTGGCTGCTTTAAGTACTAGTTCTCCTGCCCTGAATTGGCGAGGTTGGACATGCTTGTTGTATACGCGAGCTATGTTGCGCTGATACTACTGCAAATGGTGAAGAGCCTCCTCACGTCTTTCGTCGAGGGCCTCTAACTCGTTGTCTCGGGGTATACGAGCTTCACTTCGCAAGGCAAGTTGAGCAGGGATAGCTATGCCCACAGGTAAGACAACCTTTGTCCTATAGATAAGGGAAAAATGGGTCTATCTTGTCGAACGCTTGGTAGAAGTGCGATAGGCCCAGAGCGTGAGAGGCAACTAATGACCCATTTGGTGCAGATTTCCTTAAGAGTGTGACTCAAGATGTGGATGAGATTTTTGTCAAAAGCCTCGGCTTGGCCATTACCCTGTGAGTAGTAAGGTGAGGACCATTTATGTTGAATGTTGTACTACGCGAGAAGTCTTCTGACCTTGCCATTGACAAAAGGAGTACCGTTATCAGTGAGAAGACAATGGGGAATTCCAAAACAACAAATGATGTACTCCTGTAAGAATGCAATGACAGCACCGCCAGTGGCGTGTTTAAGAGGGACAGCCTCAATCCACTTGGTGAAAAATTCAATTGCCATTAGGATCCACATGTAACCTCGCATTGGTGGGTGGATTGGTTCGATAAGATCAAGACCCCATATGTGGAATGGCCAAGGAACGTCAATAGGATGGAGAGGGGTGGCTAGAGTATGTATTTGGTGATGATGGTGTTGGCAAGGCCTATATTGCTACACACGAGCCTTGGCATCGTGCTCCATAGTTGTGGGCCAGTAGAAACCTTTAGTAGCAAATAAGAGAAGAGCTTTCACGCCCCTTGGTGCACCAGCTTATGGAAATTTTTGAGTGCCTCATCACATTCACCATTGGATAAGCATTGGAGAAATATCCCATTAAGAGCCCTACGAAATAGTCTGCCCTCTCTAAGCTCAAATTGTAGGGCCTTTCTTTTAACTTTCACGGCTGCCCTCTTGTCCTTAGGGAGGGCACCATACGATAGGAACTCGATGTATGGGTTATGCCAATCAGTGATGTCTAAAATGCAGGACTCGGTCTCATCAAGGATGGTTTGACACCGGGGGCAAACACGCTGCAAGGTGTTGGCTTGTGTGGCCATCTCAGGCCAGTAATATCCTTAAAGTTAGAGACGTTGATACAATGCGAGAGGCGTATCACAATGTTGTTCATGGGCTATTTTAAGTACCTCTTCAGCCTCATTGGGGCTTAAACATCTTGCCAATGTGCCATGCGGCAGGCGAAAGTATAGCTGGTCCTGCAACAATTGGAAGAATTTTAAGCTTGCCATAGGCATAGGTCCTGTCATGTGTTTGAGTTGGTTAATGATTAGGGTTCGCCAGTCAGATGTCTCATTGGACTTGGATGGGAAAAGCTCGGCAATTGTGGCAAGGCCGATACATTTGGTGATATGGATTTGAGTTATGTCGCCTGTAATTATGAGCTTGGAGGCCAAGGTTGCCAGGGCATCAGGGTACCGGTTATTTGAACGAGGTACGTAAGCGAAGCATACCATAGAGAATCTTACGAGGAGTCACTAGATGATTGTACGGTATGTTGCAAGTGAAGGCTCACGTATGACGAATTCGCCAGTTACCTGTTTGATTACCAGTTTAGAGACTCCACAGATGCAAAAACTAAAGATGCCTTTATCCAAAGTGGCGAGAAGCCCGAGGATGAGTGGCTCATACTTGGCTTCATTGTTAGAACAGTGGAAGACGAGTTTAAAGGCTGTTGTGACTTGTTGGGTGGGAAATGTGAGGATAATACCTGCTCCTCCTCCTACGCTCGTTGAAGATCCATTAAAAGTGAGTTACTATTCATCCTGACTGTGTTGTGCTATGGAAACTTGAAGGTCATCGAGGGGTAGTGTGTTGGTTAAAGGCTCATACTTTTGCTCGGGGAACTGCATGAGTAGGTCAGCCAATGCCTGACTTCTAGCTCCTTATGGGGTATGGCAAGTAATGTCAAATTCGGTGATGATGAGTAGCCAGCGTGATGCTTTGCCTAAAATTATGGGTTTGGTGAGCAAGTGTTGATACTGGTCGCACTGCGTAATTACGTGCATAGGATGAGCCATAAAATGTTGTCTGAACTTTTGTGCCACGAAGACAAGTGCCAGGCAATGGCGCTGGATGGCTAAGTATCGAGTCTCTGCATCATGGATGAGATGACTGAGATGATAAATTGGGTGCTCCTGTCCTTTGACCACCTGTACGAGTAGAGCACCAATGAACTTATCAGTAAAAGTAAGATAGAGGAGCAAAGGTTGACCTCTTATGGGCGGATGCATTGTAGCTGGTGAACAGAGAATTGATTTGATCTTTTCTAAAGCTGCTTGGTGACTCCTTGTCCAAACAAACTTGACGTTGCCCTTAATTAGTGAGCTAAAGGAATGAGAGACCTCTGTCAGTGCTGGAATGAGCTTGCGTAGATATGAGAACTTTCCTAAAAAGCTCTTAAGCTGCTTGAAGGAACATGGAATATGCATATCTGTGATCGCACGGGCTTTGGTTGAGTAGAGGTCGATTCCCTGGCGGTGGACTGAGAAACCCAGAAAATTGCCACGGCTTACCCTAAAGGCACATTTGAGAGGGTTTACGCGCAGGTTGTACATATGGCATCTTGTGAATACGCGTTGCAAATCTTGGATAAAGTCTTCTTGGTGCTTGGACATCACCACTAAGTCATCAACAGAGTCCTCCACTGTGTGGTGCAACATATCATGAAAAATGGCAATCATAGCCCGTTGATAGGTGGCACCTGCATTCTTTAGTCTGAAAGGTATGACAGTGTAGTGGAAGTTACCAAGCGATGTTCGAAACGCGGTTTTGTAGGCATCTTCCTTAGCCATTCGTATCTGGTTGTACCCACTATATCCATCCATGAGGGAGAAGAGAGAGTGATGAGTAGTCGCATCGACCAGAGTGTCAATTATTGGCAGGGGAAAGTTATCTTTTCGACATGCTTTGTTGAGATCGCGAAAATCAACACAAACGCGTATTTGCCCATTTTTCTTCTTTACAGGAACAATATTGGTGAGCCAAGTAGGATGCAAAATGGGTTGGATGAAGCCAGGCAGGAGTAGATTCTCGACCTCTACTTTGATTTGAAGCTCGAGTTCTAGGTGGAAGACTCGAGGGGCCTGCTTGATAGGACGCACTCCAGGCAGAGTACTAAGATGATGTGTTACAAGCTGAGGATCTAAACCCGGCATCTCACTATAAGTCCATGCGAAGATGTCTAAAAACTCTTGCAAAAGATGAACAAGACGGTCTCACAATGATGGGTCCAATTGCAAAGAGATGAAAGTGTTTCGTGGCTCATGTCCTACAGGGGTAAGATTGACCTCTTCCTGATTTGGAGGCTGAGAGTGCTCCACTTATATGGTTGTGGGCTCAAAAACTAGGCTAGCGGAAGCTAAGCCCACGTACCATCATAAACGGTAGACGCAGCATCCATTCGGCAGTCTGACTCGCTTGCATTTTCGAGGGGCAGTGGTGTCTGTACTGCGGCGTGGTACGTATGGTTGTGGAGGGTAAAAGATTCCTTTTTGCATGTCTTCCCATTGAGGGAGAGGGGTGTGAATGATGTGAGCTTCGCCCTCTTCATCTTCATCATCAAGTTTATCAAAGAATAGTGCTTCAATAAAGTGGGCCTCATGCTTGGCAAAAGGCTTATCCGAGCAGGGGACTATGATGACTTTGTTACCAAGTATTCCTTTGAAGCATTGGTGATAGGTTAAAGCGATGATGCCAAAATGATGCATCCATGCCCGCCCCAAGAGAATGTGGTAAGAAGTTTTGGCTTTAATGACATGGAATTTTGTTGGGGCTCAGAACTTATTGACAGCAAGGTTAACATTCACATATCCAATGGTCTGATGGGACTTATTGCCAAACCTATACACCTCTATGGCTTCCTTAATGAGCTGGTCGCGAGGTAAACTGGCCTTTTCGAAGGTAGTCCAGGGCATGATATTGATAGAGGAGCCATTATCTAGGAATGCATGTTAAAACTCAGTACCGTTGATGCATGCAGTAACATAAAGAGGGCAGTTCTGTGGGGTGGATACCCGTTTATCTAATTTGTGAAAGAAATGGCCAGTGGGGCTTTACGAGAGCTAGGCTAGCTCGACGGAGCAACCGCACAGCACTCTTCACCATGCAACTCTAATTAGACTTTTGAGGATGGAGGATTAGTTTTGGCTATCTCATCATAGCTAGTAACCATAGCAACACCAGAATTGGATAAGGATTGCGATGAACATCTTTTGGAGTAGTCACCTCAAGGTCACCACCTGCGAGACGTTGCTGGAAAATTCGCCTTAAGGTTTGGCACTCGCTGGTTGGGTGTGATGTAGCTTGGTGGAAGATGCAAAAATTGGGGCTGGCGCGCTCTTGCGCAGTAGGCTCCTTATGAGGGGTAGGTAATCCAACCACACTATGTTTAACCCACTGCTCGAGGGTACTGGCTACATCTTTCACACGCATTGAAAATGGGGGAGGACCAGTGGCTCGCTCTGCACGGGAGCCCTTAGATTTGCCATCTACTTCACAGTGCTTTTTAGCCTTGTCATTATTGGCTGTGACTGGTGCCTCTTTACGAGTAGCCTGTCTTGATGTCTCTGTCTTTGGAGGTGCGAGGTCCTTACAAATGTTCCTTATTGCAATAGTGAACTCACTGAAACTGTTTAGCCCCAAGTTGACCAAATGGACTTTATAAGTCCTATCCATACCTTGAATGCAGATGTTAACCAAATCTCTCTCACTGCTACCCTCGAAGCATTCCCTCACATGAGCCTGGAATTGGGAAATGAACTTGAAAGGCTCTTTATTGTATTCTTACGTTTCTTTTGTGAGCGAGAGGGTTGTTATGCGCTCGACAACCTGACTAAACTTAGCATGGAACTTTTGAAAAAGCTACTATCACATGGTTATCGAGTCTGGCTCGAGGCTTCTAAACCATCTGTAAGCCAGCCCTGTGAGGGACTTAGAAAATTCTCGGAGACGCAGGACCTCATCATGGCTATATTGACTAAGGAATTCTATAAACCATTGCAAGTGTTCGTCAGCATCTCTTTTTACGCTGTTATACTTTGGAAACTTTGGAATGATGTACCCTTGGGGGTACGGAGTCTAAGCCAGGCTTTTTGGATATGGCGACTTGGTGCATAATACCAATGCACGTGCAGCGGACGATGCATGCTTTATGAAGAAATCCCGTAACATGGATTTAGTGACGTACGCTGGAGAAGGGTTGGCTGGAGGCATAGCTTGGACTGGGATAGGTTATAAGGCTACCTGAGCCTGCGTCGGCGGATACCACAGTGGTGGCACATAAGTGGATGAACTGCCTGGCTGATCGAGTTCGAGTAAGGTTACTCTGGCAGGAGAAGCAGTTCTGGCCCGTGCACTCTCCATAATCAGGGCTTTCAGTCTATCAAGGCGATCATTAAGATCACGGTTGGACTACAACAATTCTTCATGGACGAAAGGGGTAGCTGAACTCTCCAGTAGTGTGACGTGAGGTGCACGAGCTTTTAAAGCACGCAACGGTGCCTGAGATTGGAGGGGAACGTCACCACCTCCCCCAACAAAGGGTTCTAAATGCTGAGTGGGTATATCCTGTGATTACATCTACTTGTACCAATATCCCCAGTGAAGTTGCCAAAATGTAAGGGTTCTTTTTAATTAAATAATAAATAAGTATAAAATGGCGATATTAGAAATACAAATGTGAAGGAAAACAGAGGAGATGCTCAGTGTAGGAGGAGGAGAAGAAGACCAACTATCAAGATACAGATGGTGGTAGGGTAGGTATACCATATCTTATGACAACTTTCCTTTTTCTAGTTATTTATTTCCTCATGGGATAGTGCTATTTATAGACTCGGATCCCATTGGTCATTGACTAATGGTTTCTTTCGTGCATGACTCCTAGTTAGAATCACGTAGGTGGTCTAGGAGCCTGAGGGGTCTAATCCCCTTATCGATCCTTGCACTATGTTCCCACATTGCTTCTCCCTTGATTGGGGCATTAAATGTTGTTTGGCTGCCGGTTGGTTAAACCTGACACAATATTAAATGTGATTTTAAGGTTTACTATCATACTGTAGGTAATCCCATCATCTTGTTAATTGGGCCTTGCTAAGAGTGAAGGCGCTTCTTGACTTCTCATCCACCAATCCAAGATCATCCTTAGTTTCCCAAATTGAGATCCCTCACAGCTATGAAGGCCCTATCCTTTCTTCACACCGTGCGTGGATCTGTGGCTTTCCTTTGGCGAGCTCTCTGGGGCTCTTTTCTTTCAATATGTTCTAGAGAGGTACTAGGGCTTGTGAGTGCTCGAGAACTTTCAACTCAAGGTTTATTGGGCTTGGTTGATGCTAGGGCTTGTTAGTGCTCAAGAACTTTGAACTCGAGGTTTAGTGGGCCTGGTTGATGCTAGGGCTTGTGAGTGCTTGAGGACTTTGAACTCGAGGCTTTGTGGGTCTGGTTGATACCAAGGCTTATAAGTGCTCAAGGACTTTGAACTTGAGGCTTAGTAGGCCTGGTTAATGCCAGGGCTTATGAGTACTTGAGGACTTTGAAGTCAAGGCTTAATGAGCCTGGTTGATACCAGGGCTTGTAAGTGCTCGAAGGCTCAACCCTTATGGCTTAGTGGGCCTAGTTAGGTACCAGGGCTTGTGGGTGCTCGACGACTTTAAATTCGAGGCTTAGCATGCCTGGATGATTCCAGGGCTTGTGAGTACTTGAAGGTTTTTCCCTCGAGGTATAGTGAGCCTAGTTCGGTGCCAGGTCTTGTGGGTGCTAGAAGTTTTTGAACTCAAGGCCCAGCCCTCGAGGCTTTGTGGTCCTAGTTTGGTGTTAGGGCTTGTCATAGCTTTCTTTGACTTTTCAACTTTGCCACGAGGTCTTGTATTGACTTCACCTCTTGCCATGATCAACACCCACATAACTTTTTGCTTCTTTTAACCAAGAACTTGGACTCAGCCCGTCGGTACCAATTCATGTACTTCTCCAAGGTTGGATAAGACACTCAGATGGGAAACTCAGTTTCTTGGGATTTGTCAGACTTCTGCATGGGGGTTTCTCTTCGCACATATTAGAAGACTTGAAATAAAAAGCAAGCTACAAAAGTTCAATCTTAATCCTTTACGTCCTTGATCTACCATGTCTCAAAGGATTAATGTAGCCCGGCTAATGCGAGAGACCTCAAACAAGCAAGACTTACCTCTTACTACACAAAAGGTTACAATATGAAAGTATAGCCCATACGGCAGGAGTGAGAGACACAGCCATTTGCAACATATTCAATCTCCCGTCAGTATGTTCCCTTTTTACTATTTTATTTTATTTTATCCTTGCCTTATATAATTTTGTTTTTCAATGTTTGGTGCCATTGGGTATTTAGAGGATTGTACATTAAGGGTAGATCACAAAAATGTATTTAGAATTAGAAAGAAAAGAAACAAAGGCTAAAGAGGACTTTGTGGTTTTGGGTGGTATATCCCTTGTGTGCCCAGTGCACTTAATTTCTTAATAAATACTTATTGTGATCTACATGAAATAACTATTAAGAATATAGGGAAATGGTTTCTGTTTGTATCTGTAGTATGTTGATTTGATTCTATAGTCTCATTGTAGTTAAAATTGTCCTGCAGGATTGCACTGGTCTTGTCATTGTAGATTTCACTCTTTCATATCTTTGGAGATACACCCTACAATATGGGTTACTCACACTCGTATTATAAGGTTTCTCTAGAAAATAAACTTTAAAAGGTGACCAAAGCTAGCTGGTTTTGCTTGATTCAATCACACAATAGCTCACCATCGGTATCAACTGTACTCTCAGTAAAATGTAATTTTAGCCAACGAATGTTAAATCTATGACGACTATGAGTATGACAATGAAAATGTAGTTGTTGAATGGATCACCCAAGTTAAAAGATGTGTGTTGGATATGCAAGATGGAACTAGTTCTTCATAGGAGCATGTAATGGTGATGGGTTCGTTCAGTTTATACATTGCCCGGCCACCAAAAATATAAATGTTCCTGCAACATAGGCTTTTGGTAATATACAGTTGAAGCGGCATGGGGCTTTTGTCCCTACTTGAGAAGTGATTGTTGTCCATTAGAGTTAGTAGTTCCTCACAACTAGTGGCTGAAATATGGCTCCAATCAATGAGAAATCCAGATGTCAAATTCACCAAGTAAATATAATTTCTTTCCTCCATATAAAATCTGAAGTCCAATAATTCTTGTATGCATATAGTTATAATCCGGCAATCTAGGCTGAAAAGCATGTAAGGAAGACAAGAACAGAAAAGTGCATGCTCCATTTTGGGGAGAGCTCTGCATTGGGTCCCTAATAGCTGCCCATGAGATTAGTCAATGGGCTCTTCATTGTATTCAAACTAATGTTGATCGAATGGGAGGTGTGGCCTCTCTGGATTTGCCTTCCCATTGATGTAGATTTGTTGCTTCTCTATAATATTATATTTTCTTGGGGTTAATATATATATATATATATATATATGTTTTATTCAGAAAAAAAATGTGTTCAGATGCATGGACACATGCAATGTTCTATCAACCTAGTTATTATTGGCTCTATGAATCTTAGGACACCATGCTACTCGAAGGTGTCTAGCTTTTCAATAGGATGAAATTTTGTAGTCTAACAGAAGCTTATTTACTGATACAATTATTTGAAGCACTACACACACACTCCATCAATATGTTTTCAAGAATATACTTAGTTGTTGTGGGTGCAGTAGCAGTAGTACTAGTACTTTTATGGCTCCTTATTGCTCCAAATTGATCTAATGGATAAGATGGAAGTTGTTGGACTCCTCCACTTAACCAAAAAAAAAAAATCTAATCTCATTTTTGTATCGTAATATTTCTGATTTTTTTCGTTTTCTATTTTCTGAGAAATTTTGGGGTTATTTTTCTCTTATTTTGTTTTGCGTGCCGGACACCGTAGGGTGTGTCGGGTGTGTCCTGAGAGTGGTTGGGGTATCTCCTTGAGTTCAGGACTCTTGGAAATGCATTGGTTGTCATTTTGGCATTTTTCTGTTTTTCGAGCCGGGAGGTCCCACGTGGGACCCATTATCAGTTTACAGTGTACGGGGATTTTATTTTTGGATCCATTAGGTTTCATACATTATTTTTTACTGCTTATATGCATGGTTATATGTTTAATTATGGGGTGATATTACGTATATATATATATATACATTGGTGACTAAAGATATTTGTTAAACCGTAGGACCCGCCAGGGCCACCACTATGCACTATCTTTTGTAATGACCTGACCTCGGTTCTTCTCTTCTCTCACGCAGCCACCCTCTCTCTCTCTCTCTCTCTCTCTCTCTCTCTCTCTCTCTCTCTCTCTCTCTCTCTCTCTTTTT